>WBNO01029146.1:177-17260 GCA_013400575.1 Peucedramus taeniatus
TAAAGTGGTATCAGACTGAAGTGGATCACAAAATTATTTTTCAGGTGCTTAAAACATAGTTGCAAAGGGGAAGGCAGTAGTGTTCTTTTCCTGCCCATTGTGTCAGGAATAAGTAGTGCATTGTGTCAGGATAAGCAGTGCAGGACTTAGATGGCAGCAAGGTAAATCAGACTGGGGTTTAGGGAAACCCTTGTGGCTGATTGAGCAGTTTAAGCTCTACAGTAAATTACTTAATGACATGGTAAGTCTCTACTTAGGTAGAGATACTTGAGAATGTATTAAACAAATATCTGGCAAGAATATCTGAGGTTTAATTGTATCTTCTTTCAAGCAGAAGGATGTCATATATCTCTGCTTCCTCAATTTTCTAAACATTTGATGAAATACATGAAAAGACAATCACTTTTATGTTTCTCAAATCATTTTAGTTTGAGGCATTTTGGTTGACTTTAGTGCTAAATAAATACTGTTGGCCAAATCTTGACTGTTGTTGCTTAAATGGACCTTGTGACTGAGGCAGAGGAATCCATGACATCATCTCAACAGACCCAGAGCAAAGATTCGTTGGAACAGTTGCATCTGAGCTGATATCCCAACAGCTGGGCAACAGTTTTTATCTGTTTGTCTTTTTTTTAAATGTCAGCTATGACAGTCTGAGTCTATATGTGCTATCAGAAGGCCCTGGGGTAAAGTTAGGGTTCTCCTGAGTCAAGAAGCTTTGCTAATATCTTGCAGGAGGTCAAGCCTTTGTCTCCAGTTTTTATCTCCTCATATAATAGTGGGACCTTTCTTCATTTGTATTATTGCCTT
This sequence comes from Peucedramus taeniatus, assembly GCA_013400575.1. NCBI lineage: Eukaryota > Metazoa > Chordata > Aves > Passeriformes > Fringillidae > Peucedramus > Peucedramus taeniatus. The sequence goes on from WBNO01029146.1 coordinate 988, forward strand.
CAGTGCTGTAGATGGAAATCCAAGGTTTTTATAAAACCTAAGACTCATGGGAATTTTTCTTAAAAGAAAAACCATATCAATCAGAACTGGAGCAGTGTTATATGAATGAGCTCCTGAGAGCTGGCTAGGCTAGTGCCAAATGCCTTGTGCTTATTTGATACAATCTGACTCTGGAACTCAGATGTTCAAGGGTGCCAGACGTGTTCATGCCTTTTCCTCAGAATAGTAAATAGTGAATATGTTTGTGAGTGTCCTTCAGATGTTCTGAATTCCAGGCTGTGTAATCACCCTGAGTTTTAAATTTGAGAATTAGAGCACATAATGCAATTACTCCTCTGGGATAACTGTTGTTTTGTTGAACAAGAATTTTGTTGCTTTTGTTGTTTTTATTGCTTTTGTTGCTCAGCCAATCCTGAAGTACTAATTCTTTAAATAACAAATAAAATAATTGAATTCATATTTTATTTAGCAAGTGTGGTACCTTGTATAACCCAAAAGAGTTTGGGTTGGACTCATATTCTGTGCTGTATTATTCAGTACCACTCTGGCTCTGAATTCAGACAGCTGCCCTGGCTCCCAACTTTTACCTGGCAAACATCCTCTCTCAAAAAGCCAGTGGAGGCTGGAAAGAGTACCTGCAGATTATTACTTAATACATAGTCTAGACCAATTGGGTTTGATTACAGAAGAATTTCAGATAATCCTTGTCTCCTATGAATTAGTAGATTTAAAATTTGTTTATTTCTGAGGGTCTGACTGATTCAGCATTTGACAGGTCTATCCCAAAGCTGAGAGAGATGGAGCAAACATCTTTCTTTACAGATGCATTTAATTTTTTTTCTTAATTACTATTTCGTCTACAAATAGTTAAAGTGCAGGTTTTTTTGTTTGCACTTTGATGGTACTAAAAAACCTTCAGTTACATCTTTTCCAAGTCATTTCTAAATGAATTATTTTATTTTTTCATCTTTAATCCTCCCTTGAACTCTTGTTATTCTCTATGATTTATTGAGGCCTTTTAAAGACAAAGGAAACCAAATCAAACAAAAAAAACAAAAGAAACCCCTTTTTCTCCCTCAGAGACTGGTTAATTACGTAAGTATGCTCATCTTTTGAAAATGAATCTGAATTTTAAATCTTCTCAAGAAAAACTATAATCTAAAAGGATTTTTTTTCTCTATACTATTCAAGCCATCAGGAATAATGCATAGAGTATGCACTAGGGTTATATCTGGCAATGTAGTGTAAAACATCCAGGGAGTGTCTTGTCTAGTAGTTAGTGGGACAATAATGAAGATATTAAGATATTACTTGCCTTTGGGAGAGAACTTGCAACTCTTTTTTGAAGGAGCTTGAATGAGACATGGCTTCTGAAAGCCTTATCTGGTAAACCTACCCCCACCATGTCTAGCTGTACTTCGTCTTCACTCTTCAATATCTTTTCTTTCCCATTATGCTATTCATTAAAATAATTCCTTAAAATAATTTCTTCAGACCAGTCAGGGAGCATGTATTGTACTGAGGTGTATTGCACTAATAGAGGTATTTTGTTTTGTTTTTTACTTACTAACCAATATTAATGGTTTGATATATTAAAAAAGATGCCTGTAGCTTCTTAGGCCTTTCCAGCACATGGGTGATTTCAACCAAAAATGGTATGATTTTTTTTTAAAAAAAATTTAAGGCATTTTGTGGTTTTGGGAGTATTCTTGACAATAATGTCTGTTTAAACCAATCAGACCTAAAAGAAGCCTATTTGCATCCCCTATGGTATATGGCAGTTTCATGAAAAATCTATATAAAACTGTGCTGTAATTTGCTAGGCCAAATTGCTCCGTTGTTTTCAGGCAGGAAAGGTGGCAATCTGGGAGCATTCTTTCAGATTTCAGTCTTGCCAGGCATATGATTATGAGGAGGTATGATGCTTCTGGGTGGAGAAAAATCAGTTTTCCACGAGAACTCTATTTAAATATAGTATTTAGATATCAAATCAGTCAGTCATCTCAGAAACACCTTTGAAAGGAAGATGCCTATTACTAATAGAAACCAAGCTTTGCATACATACACACTTTATCTGCTTTGTGCATGAAAAAGGAAGTCTGTACAAAAGCTGAGGTCTAAAATTCCCCTCTGTTTGTATCTTGCTCTTCCTAGAATATTTAATATATAGTCAGAAATTATGTGGTATAAATTGGAGAAAAAACATACTTTTTTGCATACAGAAAAAAACAAGTCTTTCACAAGTTTTCATTTACTGAAAAAACTTCAAAACAGGCCTTTTTGAGGTTTGGAGGGGAAGAAATAGTTATTTTATTTTAATCTTTTATCACCATTTCTGTGCAGTTGATAAATTATGGTAATTCTTTTCTACCTCCCATGAATTATTACTTCTGCCCACAAGAGTGGATATAAAACAGAAAACAGAAAAAATAATTTTCTTACCTGTAATTTTGCTTTTTCTCAGTATTGATTTAGTATTGACTTTTTCATAGTAAAATGGTAATCTGTCTTTCACTTGGTCTGGCATAGAATTCTATAGAGTTTTTGTATTTTTCTGAGTGAAAACAAGAGTGAGGATCCCATAAGGTTAAACTTCCACATATTGGCAGCCTGTTGCGTTTCTTTTGTTTGATTCAAAGCTGCTATTTGTGCCTAAGTTTTGTTGTGTCATCTGCTGTGGAATTCTGCTTCTAGGCAAGATCCAATAGTCAATCAGAGTATTGAAACTCAAATAACAGGTTTTAATAAAGAGATAGGAAAATTGCACAACCCACCCTCTCATCTCAGTCATTATTGTAATGCTGGAATATGCAAGCAGCAAAACCATCACAAGAGAAAACAAAAGATCAAAAAAGGAGAGAACCAATTTAGATTTTTCCAATATGAATATGCTACGAAGAAAATTATGTATCTCAACATTAGACATCTGAAGGATTTAGTTGGTATTAATGCCAACCTCATTATATGGCAAACTTCATACTATTTCAATTTCATTGTTTGAATGCAATCTTCATAGGGAAAAAAAAATACAGCTCATAGCAGTGAGATTATAGACAGTAAAATAAAAGAATGCAGTCAAATCATCTTATATTTTCACTGAAAATCTTTCTGTCATTTTATTTGGATTTAATTTAATCAATGTTTTTTTCCACATCTGGCCTTTGGATACTAACGAAGTTTTGAACCATGTTGAATAAATGAGACCTGTACCAACTGCTAAGGCTTCCTGTTTAACCTGTATTGCTATTTGGTTTTGTCTATTTGAATCTATGAAAGCTTCTAATCTGCTATCTGTTTCAGGCATAGAGAACATTTTGGAGTGTGGAAGATTCTCCCTGGCTGCCCGTAAAGACTGACAGGAAAAGCTCTAGCTAAAATTGCTTAAGCTGATGAGTAGCTCCATCCATATCAATGCTAAATTTTGATTTTGAATAGCTTTGGAGGAAAAAAAATGGGAGGAAAAAAATGCAGAAGTTTCACTTCTAAATAAATTTTTAGTTTTTGGGTTTTTTTTTTCTCCCTTGTCTTTCCATTCATTGTCCCAGGGGCAAACTTAAATTATTTATTGTGAAGGCTCTTGCTTCATCCCCCATTAGATGTTTGTGCTAAAGTTGTATTGACATAAACATTTGCATGAATCCCAGTTCAAAAGAATACTTAATTGATGGAGTTAGAGAAACAGCTGCCAGGTGACATCCTGTCACTGCAAGGCTGGAGAAGCTGGCACACACCTAACATTTTTTCCTTTCTGCCTGTTGTGTATAGACAGCAGATTTGGCCAGAAATTGCATTTCATGTAGTAGGGAATGAAAGACTGGGCCAGATATTCTAGTCAGCATGTGTGTTACTGACTCCTCATTAATTTAGCATGATTTTGCTCACTCACTGTGATCATTATTCATCCAAAAAAATCAGGAAGCTGTACAAATCTTAGTGATGCATAGAAGCGCCATAACATCCCTTTGCCTATAAACAAACAGTGGGGGAAATAAAGTTAATACAGTAATTTTCCAATATTAGTACAGGTTTGGTCTTATCAAAGTCTATTACTAAGCATAGTCAGAAGTATACTGATCACTGATATTTTGTTTTATCTTCAATTAAAAGAGTTAAATTAAAGTTGCTTTGTATTTTTTTTAAGGAACAGCATTTAATTTCCATTGTTGCTTCATGTCTGCTTACTCTCAATTTCAAAAAGTGTGTGAGGGGATACCAGAGGGGCTATAAGTTTTTTGGAGGTAAAGAAAGAGCTTATTTTTTTCCCCCTTCTCAGTTGAAAAAGATTAGGAAGCAGTATGTTTGAGTTTTGTGCATGTATTCTAGGGCCAGGAGAACATTCTGTTTTCACTGATGTAACAGTGGAAGCTCTCAGGGATAGACATCAGGCGTTTTTTCTTTATACACTGGTTAAATCCAGGAATATGATGGTACAAGAAACACAGCACTTCTTTCATTAGGTTTCACATTTTATAATATATTACTGCTGTATTCTGCAGGCAATGCCACCTTTGCCTAATACATGGAGCAAAGGGAAAGAATTCAGTATAGACCTAGATGATAATTGCCCAATAAAGGTTTCATTTGCAGCTAAGGCAGTGATTAATGCTTGACAGATGAAACAGTAGAAAAAAAAGAGAGTGTGTCCATCAATGCCTTTTAAAGGATAACAAGCCAATATGTTTGGTTTTTTTTTCAGTTTTCAATGCTCAGGATGATGGGAGGAGATACACAGCTGCTCAGTAGTAATGTATTTGTGGGTTATGTATGTCTTTGTCATGAATTATATTGTAAAAACCATATATTAAATCTTTGGATGTACTCTTGATGAAAAAATGATAAAGCATGTATCATTCTGTCAAGATTATTTATACTTGTCCATTCATTCAAGGTAGAGTAAAAGATCTGGTTCTTAAATGCATAGTTAAGCATCTAAATTCGTGCCGCACTTTTGGTTTGCTTTTTTAGCTTTTGCAGATCATGTTACGTGTCTGAATTTGACAATGTAAAGACAATGTGAGAGATAGCTATAGGATATATCTGTTTTACAGACAATGTGCTTGAAAATTAGAAAATTATCTTTCAAAAATGTACACTAGCTACAGTAGGGCTTCATCTGATAATGAAATGTTGTATATGTCTCTACATCAAAGCCTTCACAGTGGTCTGAGCTCACTGAATTAAGGGCTGGCTTCTTGGTTATTTTAAAGCAATGACCAACAAAATGCTGAGCATTGCCATCTTTTGACACAGTAAGAGCTCTTGCTGACAAAATCATCCAGGTTCAATTTGGGATTACATTTTAGTCACTCCAGACCTTTCTCAGAGCTGTCCCCTCTGTCTTTTAGATGTCAGTGCTCCAACAGCTGTACTTCCACATGGGTGGCATGATGCAGAGCTTGGAAGGAACCTTGTCAGTAAAATGACAGCAGTATTCAGAGGCAAGGGAAAGAGTCATTATCTAGAGAAAAAATCCCATGACATTAATTACTCTCAATGAAGCAGGCTTTCTCCAAATGCAAGCTCAACAGAGCCTTGCTGTGCTTGAAATCCCTTAGGCCAATAAGAGACATGAGTCAGGGTTTTGATTCCCACCTTCCATCTCTCACAATGAATGTAACAGTCCTGATGTGCATTGCTGGGCATCATTCACTTCTCAGGGAGAGGCAGTTTAGGACTTTTTCAGTCTCTTATTTATTTATTTATTTAGCATATTATTTGGACTACAATGGTGCCAGTTGGAAGGGACTGTCAATGATTATCTAGTCCAACTGCCTGACCAATTCAGGGCTTTACAAGTATATTATTAAGGGCAATATTCAAATGCCTTTTAAATGTTGACAGGCATGGGGCATTGGCCACCTCTCTAAGAATTCTGTTCCAGTGTTCAACCACCCTCTCAGTAAAGAAATGCTTCCTAATATCTAGGTTCACTCAAAGAAAAAATGAAAGCTTTATCCCAGTCATCTAAACCAAGAAATATTTTAGTAGTGAGTGGTTGTCTGCAAAGTATTCTCTTTGTCTCAGTTACGAGAAGGTATTTAACAACTGAAGCAACATTAAATTATGCTGCCATTTTCCTTAGAAATTTATCTAGATTTTGGCACTACATAAAAAAGGATAAGAATATATATAGGTAGATAAAAAATAAAATATAATAACTTATATTAAAAAGTTTTAAATGGGTCAGAAAAATATTGTAAGGGTGGTAAAGACTTCATTTTTCAGAAATTTCATCTAGGAGCTCTGAGATATTTGTGCTGGGAGGATTGTTTGGAGCAGAAGGCATTAGCAAGGGCTAATGAAAGGGAAAGGGAAAAGGAGCTGACAAGTAAAGGAAATTATTCTTCTTGAAGTGTCCCTTGATTTTCATTAGAAGAAAATAATTAGCAATGGGGGTAGTAGAAATGATAGGAGTAGGCAGGCCAGATAATTACATGCAGGTAAGGATTTTTTGAAGCTCACTGACTAGAGTACCTTCTTTAGTGAATACTGCCTTGGTGAAATCTGGGGAATATAAATTCAGCAACTCTTAGGGTTAAGCAAAACTCCAAAAGAGAAGGTGTGGGTATTATTTTTGCTCTTAAAGACTTGGACACTTTGCCTTAATTTAGAAAATTCTAGTTAGGATCCTTTCTATTTGATGAACCATCTATCAGCTTTCCTTAGTTTGAGTACTCCATCACAGAGACAGACAGAGTTTTTTATTGTCTTATTTCTTAGGGGTAGGTGTTTGGTGCTGTCCTTACCTGATATGTGATGTGATCAGGACAAAAGCAGAGGTTTCTGAGTTATCTGGGGTGCTCGTAATAATCAGTTGCACATCTGTGCAAAAATCATAACCCTTTTATCTGGAATATGATACCTCTGTAGGTCCAGCTCATGGAGACATTTATCTGCCTAAAATGATGGTCATTCAAAATGCCAATCTGTTTGGCATTAACATCTTGAATTCTCTGAAGCTAGCAGCAGGTTTGTGCAGGAAAAAAGGCAGAATCAAACTGGAGAGTCACCTTCTGTCCTTGACTTTTGTTGTTGAGTGTATTTTTATATTAATGATGGTATCAGCTGGGACCATTGCAGAGAATCCCAAGCTGTGCATATTCAACTTAAATTTAATTATGTTTTCCTATTGAAGTAGGTAAGGAGATGATCAATATGCATTGGAGAGTGTATAACACAGTGCAATAGTACTTTCCAAAGGGTCAATGTTTTATATTTTGCCATCTTTTCAAGTTCTTCACAAATAAACATAACTGTTGATAGTCAGACCTGATCATCAAAAAAATCCTAGTGCAGAGAAAAAAAATGATTGATCTCATTTAAAGGAGTGAGAATTTTTCCTGAAAATAAGAAAACTTATGAGAAAATATCTTTTTTTTTTTTTTTTTTTTTTTTTTTTTTTTTGTGTATGCACTAGGTAATTATTACCTTACTAAAAGCCTTTTTCAACTAGTAAGTTTTTAGAAGTCACATTTCACATAAGAACTGGCAGTTGCTCTGGCATAGCTTGGAATGCCATTTGGGTATTTTCTAGTTCAGGCATTGTGCCTTTAAGCTTACGGTCAAGCTTATTTTTCAAAAGGATTGGTGGTTGGGAACTGATGGAAAATTGCTTTCCTTCTTCTTTATCAGTATAAGGTACCAAATCACCTGCTGTTTAGAATAATTTCTCATAAAGTACCTTTGGAAATCTAGATTAATAATGAGCAGGGAAGAAAAGTGGGTATTTTACATTGTGCATATTTCAAGGTTTTTTCTGTCTTAATAAAATCATAAATATATTGGGTCGTTTCCATAGCATGTGAACTTGAGACCTGACTGCTAGATCTATTTGTACATCTCAGTCAAAGTCTTTGTACTCTTCAGGATCTTTATTTTATCATGTGTCACTTACAATAATAAATACCATTAATAAAACCCATTCAGATTACAAAGAAAAGATTTTTTGAAGCTTCAGAAGAAGGTGTAATTGCTTCTATTAGTATAACACTGTATTCTAAGGAGCCAGCCACAGAGCAGCAGTAAAATGGCATTCTGTAGCTTTTCAGCCTAAACTATAAAGCCCCTCGCTTGTACCTGGGGAGCCTGAACACTCTGCTACAAATCTAATTAGGTTTTTGGTTCTTGGTATTTTTAAGTAACATAATGCCTTCTGGGAGGTCCAGGTATTATTTAAATCTTGGCCCAATTTCCACAAAGTTCTTTGGAGGGAACTTTCTCCCCCCTTTTGTGGGATTCTCTTTGCACAGGTGCCAGCATCAGCAGGTACCCCGAGGCTCCCCTGCTCTCCCTGAGCTCTTGGAGCAGGGCAAGCCTGTCTGCAGTTCATGTGTGTGCCTTTTAGAAAATGGGATGTAAGCCATTTAGAAAATGGTGTTTTCTACTCTTTTGTTTTTAGATATTTTGGTAGAGAAAGCAAAAAGAAAAACTGAATGTACAGTGCTTAAGAAGCCTTTGCTATAGGGAGCATTGTTGGTTAGTGTAATGGAAGTGAGATTTGGTTGATACATTTATTTATTTGCCTTTAACTGAGAAGACAAGCAGTTTATTATTATTTGGCTAATAAGGCAAATACATTCCTGTACTAAACTGGTGTGTAGGAGTGTATTTAGACCAGATACTAAGGGTATTTTGATAATGTGAAAGACTCATGAGGTTAGTCTGTTCTGACACCAATGATTTTGATTGATATTTCTGTAGCTACTGTGGTATGATTTATGGGGAAGTAATGTGAAGGACATTCAACTTCTTTTTGCCTATAGAGTCGCAAGTACACTGTAGGGAAGGCAAAGACTTTTAAAGTATATGAAAATAAGTACAAAGAAATTGTTTAGGAATCTCCCTCAACATGCTAACTGTTACCTCAGTTTGCTAGGCCAAAGAATTTCTGGATATGAAGAGAATAAATAAGAACTGCTAGCAAATATTTTATTTTATAATAAGGGAAAAATTGATCTTTTTTTTTATTTGCTGGGAAAACAAAACCCACATTGTTTCATAAACATGATAGTGATGCTGTTCAGAGACAGAATTGTCATAAATCGTCTGCACCTTGGTTTAAACAAAATTTGGCCATCAGCAGTTGATAAACAAGTGAGTTGTAGAAGGTTGTGTTCATTCCAACTGGTAAATTACAAGCTTTGGTAGATCTGTGGTACAGCATTATAGAATAAAGCATATACACTGAGAAAGGCATAAATGCATAGTTCATGTGTTTCCAAGGCAACAAATAATTGTTATTGCTGCATTTGGACTTACAGCTAGTTAAAAAAGCAGGAATTGTAAACACAAGGTGAATTATTTAGCATTTATGCCCAGTTTAGTTATTTAGTAGGCTGACAAATCTACAAAGGGGAAGATGAAACAAAAGATAATTTCTTTAGGGTTTTTATAGATGCATTTTCCACTTTTATATGTGGTATGAAAAGTGTTACAAAAGGTAGGATTTGTTGCTGTCATTGATTTCTTGATCAACGGCTGCCAGCATGTGGCAGCTAAGAGTGAAATTTGAAGGACATATCTTGCCCACAAGTTTCTTCCCAGCAGTGAGGTAGAGTTCTTAGAACAAGATTAAGAGTAAAAATATCTAGATGCTGTGGAAAAGAATAGAAATGTCAACTGTTGAATCAGATAGATTCCGAATACCTTCATTTTTTAAAATTTCATTTTCACTGAACTCACCTCACCAATTGTTACAAAAAAAACCCTAAAAACCCAACCACTGAAAAAAATGAATTCTGCCAATAAGACTTCAAACTATATATCCTGTCACATTTATGGGACTGTTGGGATGTTTAGAAGAAAAAATTCACAATCTTCTGTTGCAGAGGTTTTGAGAAAGGAGAGGTGCTATGTTGCACTTTTCTTTTGAAGATTAATTTTGACTAGAATTTGATCCCTAGTTTATTCAGTTTAGGTGAAGTCCCGACAAGTTTGGAGAGAGATGGAGAAGAAGGATAAATACCTGGAAATTTTTTTTCTCAGACCAACAGGTTGAACAAGTTGTGAGTGTGGAAGAGTCTGTAAGGATGTGCTGTCTGAACAGACTGCCCCATTTCATGGAAAGAACCCCTCCGGCGTTCTTGGTTGCACAGTACAGCAGTCAGCAAAAGTTCTTCTGAAATAATAGCAGGGCATCATTAAACCAGTTTATAAGTCTGGCTAACTTCTGCCTCCAGTGCATTCCACTGAGAGCAGTGGTTGGAACCACTAGTTCAGGGATTGCCCTTCTTAGGTGAGTTATGACACCACCACAAGCAATAGCACTGCTGCAGTTGCACATGTGCCCAGCCAGGAAGCCTCTCAGTCTCTCTGACTTCTGCTCTGCTCCACAGGGGTCACAGGCTCTCTGAGGGACTTGCAGAAGTTTTAAGAGGAAGAACATGGAGTCGAGTTAAAAGCAAGAATAGGAAACTGCAGGAAGCAAGTGTGAACCTTCTAAGTAACAAAATGGTTGCTAGCCTTTCTTTTTTTTCTGAATAAACTTGCTCACTAACACATATATGCCTTGTGGGAAGGCAGCTAACTCCATCACTTCAAAGTTGTTACCCATCAATTTTTTGCACAAAGATACTTACTTTCTTTGTTCTATGCTTTGTGAGGAAAAATCTAAGTCTGTAGTACAAGACACCCCAAAATGGCCCTTGCTATAGGAAGTGGACTGGAAGAATCCAGACTTTCTAAAGTTAATAATTAAATATTGAAGACAGAGCATATTTAGAGCCACAGAAGCCTATCTTGAAAAAAATCTGTTGTCATCCTGGACTGCATACTTCTTCTCTTGCATCCTCAGTGGATCTTGAAAGGTGAAAAAATGCAGCCACAGTATTGTATTGGGAATAGTAGAAGGCTGTAAGCTTGGAAACCCCAGAAATAATTGTAGATGCACAGTGCAAGCGATGCTGCAGATGGGATTAAGGTGGTGAGAGGTCTCAAGAAAGTGCATTTTTTGATGCTTTCGGAAGGAATGTGGGAAATGCACAAGAAACAGTGTGTTTGGTTTTTGGCAGCTGTGATTTGCAATTCAGAATGTTTGAGGTGGAGACTTCTTGGCCAAACTAAATAGTGGAAAAGAAATTAAATGAGCTCAGTAAAAACAATCAATGAATTCAGTAACTGCAGAGAGGGAGACCCATAATTAGTGCATATCCACCATGTGAACTTGACTCTGCATGGACAGCTGAAGCTGACACAAGAGATTTTGGGGAGCACTCTGGTGTCAGGCATCCTGTTAATTCCCTTAGATTAATTTTTTCACCTTCTGCACCTTCATTGACCATATCATTTGCTCCATCTGGCAAAGTCTTCACTGATGATTGTAGAGACTCTGAGCATGCTTTTGTTTTGCTTTTTCCTTTGTACTTCACAGTTTAATGGCTTACTGCCAAATGCTACACCTAGAGGCATAAAAATATGGATATTAACATGGCATAGACTGTGAAAATTAAAATCCATGACTGCTGTGTGGAATCTACATTAACATATTCAGAAGAATATGATAAATATTCTATGATTTGGGTTTTTTTCCATTTACCTTTCTGTGTGTTCTTTGTTCTCATTGTCATCCATAGAAATTATTCCTGTGGATCTGGCAAAGACTATGCCAGAACTTTACTGGCTAAATTATGCAACTGATTATGTTGTTGAAAACGTCTTGTTTCAGACTTAACACTCATCACCCATCTTGAGTTTTAGACCAAGACATACATGTCCATGAATGAAATTTTAATGTTAAAAGAGCTTTACAGAAGTGTCATTTCTCTATTCCTGTGTTATATACACTTCAGATTGCTTCTGGCACTGTGATACCCAAGGAAACCTTTCTGTGATCACAAGTTGCACAGCATTTGATTCAGAAAGGCAAGAGGAGGATGAAGCCTGTGTGTAGCCCAAAGGCAACAAGCAGCTTGGTGGCTGATGCTGCATCATGGTGTGCTGGGGACTTGGCTGGTTTGGGTGAGCTGCTGTGCTTTGTGTAACCCTACAAACATGGTCTCAGCAGCTCCCCCTTGATATTCTCAGTTGGTTTTGTGACTGATTGTTTATATCACCAACCAGGAAGGTACTCCTTTGTAATCAGTACAAGAGAACTCTGGTTTGGAATCCACAAGTCATCTTTGCTGAGTGCTCTGTTAAAGCACTTGTTGAAATAGCAGTGAGTAATAGGATTGAAGCATTGCAGTATGAATTCTTATTTCCAGTATTGCAAAATGCAAAAGGACATAGTAATTATAATCCCATGGCATATCTTGTTTTTGTATCTCATTTCTTGTTATTTTGTAGTATAAAATGAAAAAAAAAGTTTATTTTTAAAAATATTGCCACATTTTGCAATCAGATCATTTCAATGTGAAAAGGACATAAAATTTTGTTTTATTATTGGGTAATTTGCCACAGTGTTTGGCAGAAATTGCTAAATTTTTCAGGGAGTGTTGTCCATCTATATCTTAGCTAAGTCATGGATATTTCTTGCACAACATATCACAAAATATGATCAAGGAAACACCTGACCTGAAACTAAGGCTCAACTTTCCTGCTTCAGGTCTATGTGTCACTATTCTTGAAAGCAGAGAATAGGCCAGACTTCTTTAGATTGTTTTTAGCTTCTCATTTGAAGCAGAATCTTGCTCTGTCATTAGTTGTCGTGAGCATCTTAGTAGACCCATTGTTTTCATTCGGCTTTCTTATCTGAATAGCAATTATTTCTGTGAATAAGCATTTGTGGTATTAAGCTCTTAATAAGTTGGGCAATTGCAAAATGTTAATAATGCACAGAATGTTCTGCATGCAGGCACACTGACATTTGCCCTCAACTTGACTGTGAAACTCCTCCACTACAACTGGGAGAGACAAAATCCTGTGATTTCACTTACTCATCTTATATTTCAGAGATTTTTAAAGTGATGTTTAATCAAAACAAACATTTGTTGAAGCCCTCCCTATATTGAAAGGATTACTTTGAGGTTTTAATCAATGAAAAAAGCAAAACTGGCCTTTGGATTTCTCCAGCATCATGTAGGAGTCATGTCACTGCATCCTTTTTGCTTTCTATCAATTCTCTGATTGCCTTGGCTGGATGGAAGCTTTGAATGAGTGTAATCTGTGGAAAATAACAAGTCTAGATGCAAATTGAAAGTTTCTAGTTTGTACTCATGTCTGGCCTGCTGTCTGCTCAGCTTCTTCTTTCAATATTGCTCTCTGTGGAATTGTGTTGCTCACAGTTCATCAGTAAATATATGGGATGATCAATGGTCTTGTTGCTTTTATAATTACATGACAACTCATTTAGGAGTACAGATAGTTCAGACCTCTCAAACTCATGTATTTGAGTATGAGAATACTATCAGTCAGTGATAAGTTAAAGGCATTAGGAGAATATTTAATTAAAGAATCAAGTAACTCCAAACTTTCAGATTATAATTAAGAATGTCCATAGTGTGATTGTTCACAGTATGAAATTTTATTGCTCCAGTTGTGATAAGTGCAGGGAAATCTGACCTATTAATAAAAGAAGATTAATTTCTGTCTGCTCTAGAAGACAGGAGTGCTTGTTTCCTCCATGCTAACTCCAGGGCTCTCTATGTTCTTACATTGTCAGCAGTCTGACATGGCTCTGGTTTACCCCAAAAAGAGCACTGGACAACGAAGACCCAGTAAAGTGGGGATTTTTAACATAATGAATTTATGGGCTACTATGTTTTTTCCTAATGACTGCTGACTCATTGTGCAACTAATCTTATTTTACTGGTTTTCTTTTTTAATTACCTATTGATAGCCACTTGGATGGAGTTCACAGAGCTTCAGACCCACAAATCACAAATTAAAACTAAATTCAGTTAATTAGCTGAGCCAGAACTACCATGAAGTATCTACATGGAGCTGGGTTCTCAATACTTTTTTAGGAGAGATAGAAAAAAGCATGGTGAAAAATTCATAACATAATAGTAAGTTTTATTATATTTTCTCTGGAATAATTTAAGAACACCTATAAGTGTGTTTTTGTATCCAGTCTACCTCTATTAGTGTAGTTGTCTTAGCAGACTAATCAAAATTCTCATGTTCTTAGAGAGTCATCCTTTATTACAAGGTGAAGTGACACAAATCTCAAATATTTTATTGCCGTGGTTTGGGCCTAAAGAACATTTGGTTTATGGAGAAGTCAAAATCTGGCATAAAGATGCCAGATTTTTCTTAACACACTGGTAATCTCTCAGGGTTTCAAAAATGCAAAGTTTATATTTTCAGTCCAAGCTGCCATTGTCCTACGGTGAGGAGTAAACTCCTTTTGCTGCCAACAGTCAGTGTGGCAGGAGGAGTTCAGCTGTGCTTTTCATCTGGGATTGTTGAGTTACCTGCTGCTGGATACAGCTACATGTGTGCTTCTGTGCCCACATGGCAAGCTGCACATAGCAAGCATTATACGTGACTTAAAGATTAAAATCTCACCTTAATATCTGTCCAGTTCTGTCTTTTAGATAAAAGGGGACATTTAATAAATGCCATTAAAAAGCAATTGCTAAAAAATTGCCAAAGAAATGAATGTAGGTAAGGATGAGCACTCAGGTAGTAGACTTGATGGTAGAATTCCTATGCTCTTTGTGTATGTCAGTGCAACTTGATTCATAGCAGGTATCACTACTTGTTTACTGAGGAGCACATGGGGTTTTTTGCCTTCTGCCTAAGATGAGAAATCAGTTTATGCCAAAGCATTTAAAGTTTGGAGCAGGACCCTTCTCTGTTTTATGCTGTTCACAGGCTTCTCAGTGTGAGAGTGCAGTTCAGGGACTGCCATAGGCCTGCATCTTATCACTTTAACCAAAATGTATAATGTGTGATAAAATGTATACAAAATATCATTTAGTACTGAGAAAGAAGTGGTTACAAGGGATAAAAAGGTGAACATCATTGTATCTTTCATACTAAAGAAAGAAAACCTCAGCAGTTTGTTACACCAGGGCTTGCTTTGGTCACAGACTACTCCAGGGAAGTTAAATGGCAGCAGCATCCAAAAAGCATGGCTGTGCTCTCTACTTGGCCCATCCCACAGGCAAGGAGGACCTGCCCTTTTCCCAGTCATCCAAGCTGAGCCCTTTGACTCCAGCAACAGGGTTTTTATTACTGACATGGCAAAACTGAGTTTTGCCTTTATTGAGAGGAAGCCTTGATAGGTGCCTGAACCTACTGTGGGAACAAGTATCGTGACAGCATGGCACCAAATCTGCAACTGGTGTATAGCTCAGGTTACCTGAACACCTCTTAAAATAATGTATGACTTTATGACATTTTACCTTCCCCTTGTTTCTACAAATTGCATACTGAGCTTTAAGGTAGGGAAGAATGGGTGTCTTTGAACATACCTGGGAGTGAGAAAACCTCTGGAGATGTGCTTAGTTATATGTGCAGGCAAACATGTAGGACCTGCGTGGATGGGAGAGGTTTCTCCTTCTTTAGCCAGGGTTGTGGTAGTGCAGTTCTGTGGTGCTCACACATTCTTGTCCTTCATTCTCTGCCTAACACGTAGGCTACACAGGATTCTATCAAATGGGAACTTATTGTGCACACTCGTACTAGAGATCCATAGTAGACAGGCTTATATATGGTCTGCTAATTTTATAGGCAAGATGATCTCTCCAGTCAAAACAGGATTTGGGGGTTTGTTTTTGGGTGGTTATTTTTTTATTTTTGTTGTTGTTGTTGATTTTTGTTTGGGTTTTTTTTGTGTGTGTTTTGTTGGAATTTTTTGATGTGCAGAGAGCAGTAATGACATTCTATATGTCCAGTGTTGGTACACTGTGCTTTTGAGAAATTCTGATGTCTATATTTTTACCTGATTCTAAAATCTTGCAGCAATAGGTTCTGTATTACAGGCTAAAGTTAGAGTCAACAAAAGGAATATGGGGCAGGACCATGTGACCAGACAGAAGAGAGAGAGAAGAGTGGCTCTGGTGACAGTGATGTGAAAATTTTGGTCAGTGGTCTTGTCAGGTCAGGCTCTGGGCCATGGAAATACCTGCTTCCTCAACCTCTGCCTGTCACCTAGCTCTGGAAACAGCATGAGAGGTTCTGCATTAAATAATGTATGAGTTCTGTGCACTCATTAAGATGAGTTGTCTCTCATAAGTAGATTAACTATGTATTCAGAAATAAAGCATACTCAGGAATCAGGTAAGTTTACATTGGCTCTTCCTGCCTTTCAAGAGTCATTCTTTATGAATGTTTATTGCTAAAGAGCTTATTTTGGAAGAAAAAGAAGAAGAAGGAAAAGGTGAAAGGA
>WBNO01029146.1:17288-43285 GCA_013400575.1 Peucedramus taeniatus
AGTTATTATTATTATTATTATTATTATTTCTGCTGCTTTTGGTGATTAGTATTTGTCTTTTTAAAATAAAGGAAAAAAATAAAGTTTGGTTTATCCTGCTGTACCAATCCCATAATTGTGTCTTCTCCCACTATAAACAAATCATGATTAGGCACAGATAAATTCTTCAGTACAGCAAGTCCACCAACTTCAATGTTACATAATATTCATCTGCCAGGATTATTAGATTGCACACATGTGGCTCACTGAGTTATGGTTGTTGATGGAGTTTGTCTGACAAATGTCCTGGCCTCTATCCACATTCCTCCTGTTCTGAAAAACAGAGGACATGAATCTGCAAGTCTGGTGAGCCAAGTGCTTTCGTAACCTTTACATTTATTTTCATCTCTTTATTTTGGAAAGATATCTTCAAACTGAACTTTGTGTTTTTTGCTGACACACTTATTTATGCTAAAATCCAAATATAAAATATTCAATACTTCCTTCTTTTTTTCCCCAAAATCACTTGGAGGAAACATGACAAAAACTTTGAAGGAAATAAACAAAATTGAATTTTAGAGCTCAAATGGGTAAATTACTATTCTCAATACCATCTTGAAAACTCAGCTGTGTTAAATCTTTGTCTCAAATGTGATTTTAATTTAAAAAGGAAGAACAGAAAACATGGAAAGAGAAAAACAAATTTTTGGCAGGAACATGACTAGACAGTCATTGGAGTAGAAAAAAATGGGAGTTCACTGTCTCCAAAGTATGTCATGATCTCACAAATGTCACTAATTTCCTCACTGTGAAGTTAACTCTGCACAAAGGTTAGAGCTGTTCTGGAAGACTCCCCATAGAATAATGAATAACGTATTTGAAGAAGTTTGTGTGTGTGTGGGCTACAAAAAAGGGTAAAAAGGTTCAGGTTCATGTGCTTTTCCTGACAGTTGCTTTGTTGGGAACTAAGTTCTGTCTTGGAGCCTGCACAGACATTTTTCCTGCTATGCAGAGAGGAGAAAGGGTTTTGATACCTCCCAAACCCTGTTTGCTTTTGCTGTCACGAGCTCCCTGTGTTGTCTGAGTGTGGAGAAAGGTCTTATAGTGCCTCTGATCAAAAGTAAGTGCTGAAAACCAGGAGACAGGCTCACACAGTAAAATCTCTGCCATTGAATCAGACCACTGTTCAGTTTTCCTAGATTTTTTACTCTTTTAGTGTTTTGTACCAGCTGCTTCGGATGTGAAACCCATTATGATGCACCTTACAGACCTGTTTTCTCTAATTTTAAAATTTGATGAGGTTGGTTTGTTTGAATTTTTTTTCCCTAAATCATATCTCATTCATTACTTTTTAAGTCGTTAGTGCCTGTTTTAGTATGTTGTTTTAATGCCTGAAATACCCACTCTCTGCTTGAAAAAATGGGAAATGAAAAAATAAAACCTACAGATCTATGTTTGGTTTTGTATATGTTATGTATATGTTTTGTTCTCTTGGATAATAAAAGTGGAAGCATACCTTGCTGATTAATAGCTGTTTTGCAATAATTTTTCCAATATATACCTGCCTGTTTCTGCCAAAAGAAATATGCTTTAGGATGCAAGATAAGATCCTAAAAATAAGTTAATAGACAAATGAAAATGTGAAAGCTAGTGTTTCAAGATCCCACTGTGACAGGTTGTTCTAAACTCTGTAGGATTGTTTTGGGGTTTGTTTTTAAACTCTCATTTGTTAAATCCTTTGTTGTAAGATTCCTATATTGGTCTGTCCTTTCTTTTACTGAAAGGTATTCCCCTGTTGACTTTGCTGCTGCCTATAGTAACTTTCATTACATCAGCAAATTATTGGAAAAACTGTAAAAATGAGGTATAATCATAACTGTCCCTTATAGTTTAGTTTACCTTATCGTGCCTTTGTTTATGTCCTTCATCAAAGTTCCATATTTATCCATTTTGCATGCTGATCTGAGAGGTGCAGAGAATCTGTCTCTTCCAATAAGGTTTTACAATTACCTGTAGTCCTAATTAAAATAATTTTTCATGTTGGCACCCTTTTTAGGCTATACTAAAACTATCCTGGAGGCTAAATTATTATTTATTTTCATGCTAAAGAAAGTTTTCCTATCTTTGCCCTTTATTTCCTGCCTCTTAGCCATCATCACACTTTTTGGAAGGCAGCTTCTATGAGCAGCAAATGTGTTAACAGGAATTGAAAGGATTTATACAAGGGTGTAAGAACAAAATACTTTGAATTGCTTTTTGGTAGGAAAGAAAAAGAGGCAGCTTTTTATAACCACAGTTAGACAGCTCTGACAGGGCATATGTCATTTTGAAATAGAGTTAAAGCTGAAACTGCTCTAGGCATAAAACAAACAAGGCATTTGGAGGTCTAACTTATTTCAGTACAGCCTATGCTCTTTCATGTCTAATTGCTTAATTACAGTTTACTGTACATTTTAATGACATAGACTCTGAATCACTCAAGCTAAAGCAATGTATGATGCTGTGGTGCTCCCTACATTTTTCCAGTCTAAGTGGAATTCATTAATGTGCCTAGTCAAGCACATGAAATGATCTTTTGTGCCATTTGCTCTTGTTCCTTCCTGGTTTTCTCAACTCACTACCATCTTTGTGGGGGTTAACAGCTTTGCAAGGGAAGGGATAACAAGTGAATAATGAGTTATTTTTTTTTCTGTGGTATTGAAAACAGGAGTAATATTGATTCACAATACAGATTATTTCTGCATTTAGCAGAAAAGAGCGGATTTCCATTTTTCAAATACAGATCCCTGATTTGTTGATTTATCTTGGTCACTGAAGCATGTTATAATCTTAACTCACTATTGAACTTCCAGATAGTCCTTCAGGGCAGCATTAAAACCTTGTTGATGTTCAACAAATTATTTCACCATTAATTAAACTGTAAATCAGTAAGTCAGTTCCTACCATCTTTTATTTTATTTCCTTTTCCTTTTTTTCTTTTTCCTTTTCATTTTTCCTCTTTCCTGTCTTTACTTTTTCCCCTCTTTCATGAAAGAGAACACAAAAGCTACACAGCTGCTTTTAAAATTTGCATGCTTTTGTTTGTAGTAAACCCCTGATTTCAATATAGATTATTTATTACTACAACCAAGTAGCTACATGAGTGGTAGGGAAATATTTTTACAGCCTGAGAATGAACTCACCAGTTTTTGGTATACTGTGATAAATCTTGATGGCTCCATGGCATATTACAAATGAGAGTTGCAATCAGATTTTTATTTTTCTGGGTTCTAGTGATTTTTAAGTGTTTTGTTTGAGGTCATTGTAGACAGAGTTCACATTAAAGCTTGGTTGTACTCAGAGTGATAAATATTTTTTGACATTCATTAGAAGTGTCAGCAGCTGTTTTGGATGATACACTTCAAAGAGAAACAATAGCTGATTCTTTCTTCCTCATTAGCCCATCAGGTGTACCTTAACCAAGGGAGGAAGGGAACATAAGAAACAACAACCTCATTGAAATCAGGCACGGAGGTAAAATTTTTTAAACAAATCAGCAGTAAAACTATATTTGACTTCTACAGGACCCATCTGGTACCTGTAAAAGCAAATTCCTTTCCTGAGTTTTCTTCAGAGGTGGTGGATGATTTGTTGCATTGGAGCCAATTCCAGAGAAGATCATGTTCATTGCTCTTCCCTAGGAATTGCCCAAGACTTGTATACAACATTAGATCATGCTATCTGCATTGGCTGCTTATTCCTCCAAGCCAGTAGCTGGAGGACCAGGACTCTGCTCCAGTCCCAGAGTGGAGTAGAGGGTTGGAGCCTGAAGAACAGAGCAGTAAATGGGGCAAGGCTGGTCCTGAACTTGGGCCTAGTCATAGGAGCAATGTGCCACCACAAAACTTCTAGTAATGGGTAATGGTTAGGTTATTTTTTTGTTCACATTACTATTTGCACTTGCTGCGGCTTTTCTGTACTCCACAGACTCTTATCCCATTGCTGTCAGGCCATGTGAAACAGAATATGGGCTTGCACAGTGTTTATTCCCTCATCTTCTTCCAAGGGGTGGTGAGGGAAAGTACCCACGTGACTGCAGTGCACTGCCTTGCC
Organism: Peucedramus taeniatus; assembly: GCA_013400575.1. Lineage (NCBI taxonomy): Eukaryota > Metazoa > Chordata > Aves > Passeriformes > Fringillidae > Peucedramus > Peucedramus taeniatus. The sequence continues at coordinate 21,360 of WBNO01029146.1, forward strand.
TTCACAGGGATGTTTGCCGTGGAGATTTCATGGTGACAGCATCCTGCCTCACTACACAGATTATACAGCCCTGTGAGGAAAAGGGGAAAAGCAACAGAAAAATGACCTATGCATGAAGCAGTTAGGCAGGAGGTGGTGGTCACTGTCATGGTCACTCGTGCTGCTTTGGACTAGGCTCTCAGAAAGTTTCTCATCTGGAGACCACACCTACTCTTATAGTAGAGATGCTTTATCTTTGCTGTGCCAGTGTGTGACCTGCAGTCTTGTGATACTGAGCCTGCTTCTTGCCTGTTTATTTCCTTTGGAGCAGGACATAGGTTATGAAAAGGATATACAGAAAATAGAGGCTTAAATTGGTGCCACAGGTGCAAATGAGAATCTTTGCCTGTTGCCAACCTTAAATTGTTGGGAGAAATCAGTTGCTGTTAGACCAGTTTGTAAAAAGATATTTTCTGCCTTACCAAGACAAATCTTTATTTTTGCAGCTTCATCACCACAAGACTCATTTTTCAGTGCTGTCCCTATTTTTCTCCCAGCCCAATTGTCAAGTGCCAAAATGAACAATTTTCCACTTTGAAAAGTATGCAAACGTTAAGAACTGGAGTGAAAAATGAGTGCCTCTGATCCCTGGCATCTCCTTGCATCCCCCCCTGTCACTGGCTGTGCCAGAGAAAACCAGGTTTGTGCTTTCCTTTGCCTGTGATGTGGTCCCAGCTCCAGCCTAGGGTGTGCCTATCCAGTCCTCTCCATTTCTTATAAACAGAGATAACTCTTATATGACATTATAAGTCCGGACTTTTCATTTATTTAAACTTTCAGACACTCACACAAGCAAAAATGATACAGGATAATCATTCTCAATTTCCATTTTTAGGTATAGTGATCATGTACCTCGTAGATCAGTGAAAGAGAGAGCAGGATTTCCAGCATGCACTACAAATAAAATTTAAAAACCTAAGTCCCATAAGTGCAAATGTTGTGGCTGGCTTTCTCCACACTGAAAATAGATCTATTGCATTCATCTCAGATCCACTTAATTGCTGCTTGCAATTGAATTTTTCTCATTGATCAAACTCTAGTTCTGCCCACCACAGTGCAATGTTGGCTGTTACCAGACATTAGCAAGAGCAAGATTCCTTCAAAATGAAGGTTCACTTCCAGGAAATCCAAGCTTGTGTTTAAATATATTGAAGCAATTTTATTGGCAACTGTAAAATACTCTTGTTTTAAATCAGAGTATGAAATTCTCTGCTGTTAAAATCATTCAGTAAATGAATGTGAAGTCTCTTTATATGTTCCCTGTGTAGTTTTGAATTTACATGTGCTCAGTTTTTTTCAATCGTTAAAGACACCTCTTAGCAGCTAAGAGGAAGGAATGATATTGCAAGTTTCTATTTTTTAATGCCAGTGTGGCCAAAGTGCCCCTTGGCTTTGTCTGTGTCTCATGTCAGGATTGTTCTGTATAGTTGTTTTGAAGATACTGCTCTGGTTTATCTTCTGCCCTAAGGAACTGGTCTTTAACTTCTTCTCTATGGAAGTCGAAAATCCTGTTTTTGGTGTGACTGACAAATGCAATCATATCTTGCTAGTCACACTGATATAGGTTTTCAAAGGGTTTGGCAGGGGGGATTGATTTAGCACAGTGTCTCTGGAAGTTTGTTTTTTTTTTGCAACAAGTATAGATTTTTGCAGGAGCCCAGGTGTTCCCGAGCTTAAAATTTGGGATGAATTCCTACTCATCCTTATCCTTATGCTATTCTGTCTACAGGAGGATTCTGTGCTCTATCAAGGGCGGGCACACATTAAAAGAAAGTATTTGATCTTGAATAGACCTTCTGCAATGGAAACCAAAATAATCATCATGTCTCTGCTACCAAAACCCAGCTAAACTTCTGAGGCATTATGGTAGTAGTGTACTGGAACCACTTTCTTAGGGAAAGCTTGTTTTGGCCAAGGAGAGCGTGCATGGCAGCAAGTAAAATAGCAGTCTGTGTCATTTAATTCTCCTCTATGACTTTGTTTTGGATTTCACTATGTCTCTATTGACTTATCTGGATAGCAATTATGTCATGTGCCAGAATGGTATTGTGTACATAAGAATCACTCTCAAATACAATTCAGAGCCCACAGACTTGTTCCGAAGATCTGAGCATGTTACTGAATACATTAATGCAATCGGATTGCAAACTACATTAACAAATCTGTAGTTTCTTTTAACTTTAAGCCCTCTAGGACTGTGAAAATCTGTAACAGTGGAATAGTTGTAACAGCATTCCTGTCCACGTTAGCAAAGTCTTAGTAACAGCATAACCCGAAAGAAACAGTGCTTACACAAATGTACCACAACGATTAAAAAGAGAAAGAGAAAAGTAACAATAATTGAGAGGACAGAGAGAGAAAATTCATTGGTCAGAGCAGAATAAATGTTCAGTTAATATCAGTCTGCCAGGATGGGAAAAGCTCTAAACCTAAATCCACATAATTCTCTCAGATCTCATCTACAAATTCACATTAGTCATGAGTACCAAATACACTGATTAAAAAAGTACATATCTAAGCTAAGTAGGCTAAAATATAAAAAAGGTAGTAGAAAGACCATCTACTGGTATTTATGATGACATGGTTTCTGTACCAAGCAACCAAAATGAAAACAAACAAGTAAAAAAAGTGAAAACTGCAGAAATCGTGTCTTGCGTACAACCTCTTAATTGCTAGCAGGCATTTTTTCACATGGTTCTTTAGGGAACAGATGGTATCCCTGTTATTTGTAAATTGGTTGCTGTACTGCAGAAATTAATATAACTCTGCAAGTTATTACCTTTAAAGCTGCACTCTTCCTTTGCACCAGATTTGTGCATTTTCCCATCCATAGCCAGACATTTTCTGATTTTATTTATTTTTAAATAGATTCTTTTGTTTTCTTTAGTTTGGGGGAGGGGGGGTTTAATATTTTTTTTTTTTTTTCCTAAGGTAAGAGATGCTTGTTCAAAGGATCAATGTCCTGCCAGGACTGGTGATATATAATGAAAGTGAGCTTCAGGTTAATCTTCATTCTTCTAGATGTTTTTCCCAGCAATATTCAGAAATTCCACTTCATACTTATACTGAAAACAAAAAGGGAGTATTTTTAGAAGCATTTTAAAGTAAAATTATTACATGGCCAGAGTGACAGACTACATGATATTATTTTAAAAGAGGGATAATGTTCTAATATATACTAATACATAAGGGAAACTATAATGGCACTTCCTGGAAATTCAGAAAGTATTTCTGTCCATATAGCTTTATTTCTTTTTTTTTTCTTCCCATACACAGACTTTTTTCCCCCTCAACTTATTCACTAAATACATATAAGAAAAATATGACATTATGATAGATTTCAATCTGAAATACATAAACTTCAAAAAAAATAAGCACCTTCCAATATCACTAAACACAAGGTAACACATAAAGAACCTGTTTAGAAAAGGAGGTGTTTTTAAAAGCAATCACACTAGGTTGGTTTAAAAGCTTTGCTGGTGGCCAATGAAATAGAATTTCTAGTGTGGTAAGGGGACTTGGAGACCAAAAACCATCTGCAGATGCATGAACCAGCTGAAAGGGACTAGAAATAATGTGCATCATTGGAAGCCATCACATTCTCCCTTTGGAAATAATACTGATAAGGTTGACAATATTGACAAGGTGGTGCTTCTTGCAGTGAGAAACTTGATCTGATTACCTTATTAATGAAAAAGCAAAAGGGTGGCATTTTGTGTTTCAGAAAAATCCTGGTGAAAATATTTATTCTAAAAGAAAGATACCTAATTTAGCAGAAAGATGTAAAGGGTTCTAATGACTGAAGGCTTCAATCTAATGTATTTAGACTTGAAATGAGGCTTGATTTTAAAATCATTAGAACAGAAGAGAAAAGGAGAATATCTTGCGCAGATATTTTGCAGATTCTCCTACATGCAAAATATCAAGAGTGGTTTGCCTGTCTTTCTGGATGCCATAGGCATTTAGTTAACTGAAGGTTGTAGACTTGATCTGAAGATGGAGATGTGTGTCTGCACACTGATCTAACCCTGGTCCTCTGCCAGTTTCCCCCAGCATCCAAAACATCCATTCCTGGATGGAATCCACACCTTTTGTAGTTTGAAATCTTACAGAGAATTTAGGGTCAAGTCAAGTCAAGGGTTCAAGTTAAAATTCTGTTTGTTTCAAGGACAGCATGAAGGCAAACCACATTGAAACATGGTGACAGACACAAAGTACCCACTGAAAAGTGGTCCAGAGCAGCTTTTTAAGCTGTGTGGCCAGTTCTGGATCTACTGAAGTGTGAGCCTGAGCAGGTTTCAGCCAGCAAAAATGGAGAGAGCACCTGCCTGTTGGGTAATCCCTAAGGGGTGATGTATGGATCTTCAGCTCTCATTGCAGCCTTCCAGAACAATTGACCCCAGGCCCGGGCTGCCTGTGGGGAAACCACAGGTTTGTGGTCCTGTTTCATGCAGGGTTGTGCATTTTCCTATCCCAGGGTCAGGGAGGGGATGCCATTGCAGGTGAGGGGTGGCTGAGGCTGCCCTGCCATCCTGACACCAGTCTGGCTCTCCCAGACTGCTGAATGAGGCAGGAGGACCCAGCTCACACAGCACCTGAGCAAGTATTTTTGCAATTTCCTCCTGCGCTTTTTTGTTCTTTTGCCCATCCGCACCAAAGCTGCACTTTTGCCTGAGAAGGTGATTTGTGGCGCTTTTTATTCTCTTTAGCATCTTCAAATACTGTAAAGGAATACATATACCAATTGTTAAGAATATCAGTGAATGAAAGAATGAGTGAAAGACAGTGTTGTTATCATTTTAATTGCATTTTGTTCAAGGCAGCATCAAATGCTGTTTTGTTCCTCATTCACTCTCATAAGGGGTATTTGCTGTTATCTGTGTGCAGGGCACTCGATTGTAAGCATTGCTGTAGAACCTTGCATGAAACATGGAGGGAGGGATGGATGGCTGTGGGGAGAGAAAAGCTTGGAAATGTGTGCATTTGTCTTGAAAGCACATTATAAATGCAACTCTTAAGATGAATTTCTGCCTTAATAAGGAGCTACGTTGGGGGTTTTTTCTTCAGTAGAGTTTTTCCTTGTACCTTTCTAGCACTAACTGCAGGAAACATTCCCTCTCCTGGAATCATGAGAAGTGACATCAACAATTACTTTGTTCTATAACTCTTTGAAGTAATGGCAGTAATTTTGAGTTATTTAGTTGTTTCCTATGTCAATAAAAGGAGTGGTGGGATAACTGCACCTAGATATTACCAAGTACTGAAAGTGCCAAGAAGTTCTGAGAATGGATGAAAGGTGACAGTAACCCAAACCAGTTTGATCTTACATTTCACTCAAGTACATGGCAACTGCCAACTGCAGTGGTCCTGGATGGTTGCCATCATAAACCAAAGTACAGTACCTGTTACTTGAGTGTGTAAATCTGCATATTCACTGGCTGTCACAGCAACATGCAGCCAAATTTGCCTTAAAGTTATCATTTTCATACATGGCCTGGGAGGATCTCTATAAAGCATTTTATGCTGTCCATCCTACTTCCATGCAGGGGACTGGGAGGGAATGCCGTTCTCTGAGGCTGCTAATTCTACACCAGCCATGCATGCAGAGATGTTTTTGGGTTAAAAGGTAGTGTCAATGTGAAAATTTTTATTCTGGAGTCAGGGTGGAAGCAATAGGGAAGAGAATCTCAAATCAGTAATTGAATTAATAAAACTATAATAGGAGGAAAGAAGTATGTATCTTGGTTCTGATTGATTTTCACCACATCCCTTTCAGTCACAAAAAAATGTAATGTTCCAGTTTGTTCTGCAAATATTGTCAAGATCATTAATTTACCCATTTTAACTTATTACAAAGCTATCATGCAGTGGATTTTTAATTAAAAAATAAAAGGCAAGAGGTTTTTTTTTTTATTTAGACCACTCAGTTTGCATTTCAATCTTTTTTTATGGATTCCTTGTTGAGCCCTTAGTTGCATGTCTCTTACACCCTCTGCATTTACCCTTTGGCATGGTTTGAAATGAAAGTAGGACTGTCTCATTCAAATTCAGCAGACTTTTCTATCTAAAAATTCCCACACACCTTTTTTTGCAATCCAGTTATACAGGAGCAGAGAAACAATGCTTGCAACAACAGAGGGAGCATTCATGAAAAAATGAAACTAGGCACCGATTGCCAGAGATAGAGCCCACAACAAGCCACTTTAAGTTATATGGTTCTCTCTGATTTAACTCCCAAAGGAGGAAAGAACTCACAATTAAACTGCATGAAAATTGGAGGTTCTGTATCGTATGTGGTCTCAGAGTTATGTAGCAACATTTACCTCCCTGCTGAGTTTTCACTTTCAAGCAGTTTAGCTGTACGTGTGTGTCTAGTTCATTGCTTATTTTATTTTTTTCCTGCCTGTTTTTCTTTCCCCAACCCTATTCCCCAGGATGTTATTTCTGGTAGCGGGATGCAGGGTTTGTATGAATGACTCCACAGGGGTTCTCCTGCTCTGTATTCTGCAGGGGTTCTCCTTGAAACCCCTTAAAGCCTGCTGGCAGCAAGCAGACACAGCTGACATGTGACCTCACAACAGCTTTCCTCTGGCGCTGCACAACACTCTCTGAAATATTGTTACTAATTCGTGTTTGTTAAACCCTGACACTGTGCCAGACAGAAATACCAAGCCAGTTCTGGTTTCAGAGAGCCGTAGTCCGGAGAGACATAGAAGGGTAAATGCGTGGGGAGGCTGAAGAAAAGAAGTTCATGTGTAGGTGTGATGTGTATATTTACTGCATAAAACACTGTCAAAGTCCCCTGACCACAAAATCAAATTCCAAACAGATTTATAGCAGGTAACTTGCTGTAGTAGGTTTAGCAGCAGTGCATTTATACCTGAATAAGAGTGTTAATAATCCAAAGGAAGATGCTGGATGAGAAGGAGCTTAACAACAATAAGACCACACTTTGATGAGCTGGCAAGTGCTCTCCTAATAAGTTCAGATCAACTGACTACAAAAGTACAGTTTTCATCTTGTTTAAATGGTCATGACCTACCAGTGTCTGCTGGGGCTACTTAGATTTACATGACACCAAAAGCTGACATCTTGGGATTTTACAAATCTTTCATTTTGAATTTTAATAAGTTGGCATTACCTTATTTCCTTTCAGAAATGACTGTGAACTCTGTTCCTAAGCCTGCAATATATATTTATTTCTTTCCATGCAAACTATTTACAGGTACCTATGTAATGAGCACTATTAATCCTTTATAAAAATAGAATTGTTTGCCACATTTTCTTGTAAATAATTTATCTTGTCCAGTTGTCTACTCACTCTACGTCTGCTCTGTTTATAGGCTTCCTATTCCCATTATCAGAGAGTTTCCCACAGCCTTGCAGAAATGTAGTAAGTAGCTTGACAAATGTTTGTCATATGCAGTTCATTTTTTTTTCTCCCTTCTCCAGGTGGGAGATTGTTTATCCAACAGTGTTGCACTTTTAAGATGGTTTTGTAAATTATGTGTGCACCGCATATATGCTATAAAATACTGTGTTAACAAAATCAAGGAGTGTGTACAGCACTAAGAAAAAAACAAGACAGTGAGGGTTTTGGCTCCCACTGAAGATTGTTCTGGTCTGAAAATTTTCTTCTGCACAGCTGAGCTTTATTCAGTTGTGATAAACTCTTCTTCTGTCTGTAGCTATAGCAGCCTTGTTATAGAAGGAGATCATTAGATTTCTTGGCTGAAAGAAATAGCACAGGGAAGCTGAGATGGCATTTTAAAGTTTGTCACTGTAGAAGCAAAGATCACTATCATCTTGGCTTAGATTTCCTTGCCAGTTGATTGCTTCAATTGCTCCATCATAGGCCAGCTGGCAAGAAACAGTCGGGCCATCACATTTGGGAAGAAAAGAAGACATCGATTCGTGTGACTTTTTTATCTATCTCTAATCATGGCAAATACCTAAATATGATTCATTCATTGTTCATTACTTTTTAGTTCTATATGTTCTTAGGAGATAATTATTTGTGTGAGTATCACTTCTATTTTCCTAATATTGAGAATATTTGTTTGATGTATATAAGATTTGTAATTTTATGTCCCATTCTTCATGGGACATAAAAAACACCTTTAGGAAAGCTGCAAAATTCCAATTCTATATCAGAATTTCTGTCATTTTTCTCATGCTCTTGGTAAACTATATGTGATTTTTTTTCCTGTGCTACAAGTGCTGATTTTAATCATTATAGCATTTTTCCCCATGGTTGTTCATTATGAATGCATTCAAGACCCTGTGAAGTAAAAGAAAGAAAAAAAGTCAATTTACATTAACAAGCAGAAGAGAGTTTACATTAACTCATTTCTACATTAGAATTTTTTCAATAATTTTTACATTTGTTTGAGAGATTACCTTTTAATCAGTAGGGCAGCGACCACAGTAAGTCTGTTACACTTGATGCCAGTAGTTCATGTGGAATGAATAGGCCGTGATGGATTGCTTCCTTTCAACAATTGAAGTAAACAGATGGAAATTTTTACCTTGAGACCTAATAAGAGATGATGAATGAGAACTTCTGTGGAAATGGAAGTAAGGTGTACTTTCCTAGGGCAGAGCAGAGTGCTGAGGGATCCCTGGGACTATGAAGAAAAGCAGGCAATCAACTCCATGGAAATACATGTTTTTCTAAGTAGAGAAAGTGAGGCACTCAATGAAGCATGATTTCATATGACTTCATAGAATCCTAGAATATCCTTAGTTGGAAGGGACCCACAAGGATCATCCAGTGCATTGGTCTACAAAGTGATGACAACTGGGCTAAAAGAAATCTCTCTTTAATCCCAATTTTTATCTTTTACTCTCTTTGTAAGATTAAAAAGAGAGCAGCTCTTTCAAATTTCAAACGATTTAGATAGAAAGATGTGGCATTCTGAGGCTTACAGACACTTTCTCTTCTGTGAGAAAATTATTATCTAAAATTCAGTTTCAGGCATTGAATTTCTTCAGTTCCAAGCTGGGACTCCATGACATTTTAATTTTAGGCTCTGATGACCAATATGTTGCAGTTCTCGTATCCGTTGAAATATTTGTTAGATTTGTGGTCTGGCCTAGGTTTGACTAATTGTTCCCAGTTATGATCTCACCACCACAAAAGAAGATGGCCAGCATGGTCAGGCCTGCTCCTTGCTAAGGGCACCTGACTATCTTTTTCTGCTTATCAGAAATGAGTCTTCTATCCCTGTGCTGGAAGCCTGTTAATGGAGGTTACAAGAATTTGCACACATTCAGTACTCCCACTACAGATGCTATTAAATTAACTTAAATAAACACTTGTTAATGAGAGCTAAAGGTAAAACACAGAGAAATACACCAAATTGCTTGGAGTGATATAAAAGGCTTAGTACATCCCTACAATGTCCCAGTATAGATGGAATTTACTCAGTTAAATCAATAGCCTGCAGTCTATGTTTACAAAAATGGCAATCTCCATTTAATGAATCAAATTGTCTTTCTTTTACTCAGCAACAGTCAGACACACTGTGCGCAATTAAATTACTTCTTTAGAGTTGTCTCTTTTTTCCTTCCTTGTACTCCCACCACTTTTTCTTGTTTTCCTGTAAATTCAGTGAAAGGAATTCTGACTCCTTGCAGCATATGCTCAGTAAGAACGATGAGGCTCTCAGTCCCTCTTGGAATGCACTGCAAACTGCAAAACAGAACTCTCACTTCTCCCCTTGGTATGTTTGATTGCCTGTGCTTTACCCAAAACACAGTAAAAAACACTGCTGATGGATAGACTGCATTCATTTGCACATATGACATTTGTAACTGCATTTTAAGCAGATGTATTTGGCATGAAGCTCCTTCAATTAATGTATCTGAAATTACCAGTTTTACTGCAGCATTCAGAAATGTGTATTCATTTAAAAATGCAATAACTTTATGATATGGCTCTAACTGCATGAATGGTTTAGACATGTTCACATGCCTGCCTCCTGAAAGTCAAACCTGGGACACTTTCAGGTGTTCATTGTGATCTGTCCTGCACCTTTTTTCTTTATTGTTGAATCCAAGGGGGCTGGATTTTTCTAAATCAGTGGTTTTACAGCCAGTTTTAAGCCTGTAGAGTTAATGAAAATGGGATTTCTCTGAACTGTTTTGCTGAATAAAAAGAGGTAGATGGGAGAGATGGGCAGGAAGAAGGCTTGGTATTTAAAATCATCTGTACTCCATCTCAGGGCGCACAGCTGACTGTCTTGGTGCTGTGGTGGATCTCTAGCAAGGTAGATTTTGTACAGGTTTAACCAAACTCAAAAATCAAAAGAGACTGGTATGATGGATCAGGAGCACAGGTAGTGATTTCCTCAATCCTTCCACTAACAAGGAATAATATTGATGGGAATAGCCAGATCTGTCAGGTCAGTGGATGGCTCTGAGGTTGGTGTAATCAAAGAAAATTTAGGGTTTTGACCATGGGATGATCTACTCAACACCTGGTCTACTGACACCTGACAGGATCCACCAATATCGGAGGGGAAAAAGATCTCTAGCACAGGAGCTGGCAGGGCTCGCTGGCAGAGCTTGCAACCAGCCTGGAAGGGGGAAAGGGATAAAGCCAGGCTGGCCAGTGATGCGTGATGGGATGGGGTGTCAGCACTTGAGGAAAGGAGCACTAACAGGATCCCTCAGTCTGGAGTGCCCTCTTGGATGGTTACAGGCTCTTCAGGAGGGACAGGCAAGGATGGAACTTACTGTGCCTGATGCCCCCCAAGACATGGACTCCCAGAGGTGGAGGGGTGGCACTGTATGGAATAGAAGGGGTAGAATGTATGGAGCTCACAGCTGCCAGTGGCACAGTTGAGAGCCTCTGGATGAGAATCAAGGGACAAATAAATAATGCAGATGCCATCGTGGGAGTCCACTACAGACCTCCTGGACAGGATAATAACGAATTATTCTTTGAGAAATTTAGGGACTCTTCCAAGTCAACTGCCCTTGTCCTTATGGGAGACTTCAACTTGCCAGAAATTAACTGGAAACATCACAGAGCTGGTACAACCCAGGCCAGAAGATTCCTAAAAACCTAAATGACAACTTTATGGAACAGGTCCTAAGGGAGCCAGCTTGGAAAGATGCCCTACTTGATCTCCTGATTGTCAGCAGTGTAGATCTTGTGAGCAAGTGGAGATCGTAAGCTGTCTTGGCCACAGTGACCATGAAGCTGAGTTTAAAATCTCTGTTAACAGAAGGAAAAGTGACAGAATCTTGACTCTGGACCTGAGGACAGCAGACCTCAGACTGCTCAGGGAATTAGTGAGTAAGATCCTCTGAGAACATGTTTTTGCGGGTGCTGGGGTCCATCAGTGCTGGTCACTGTCACAGGGGCAGGCAATTCTCAAATGTCAGAAGTCAAGCAATTGAGGCAGAAGGCCATCTTGGAAGAACAGAAATCTTCTCTTAAAAATAAGGAGGAAAAGGAAGGTGTATGCCCAGTGGAAGCAAGGTCAGGTGACATGGGAAAATCACAGAGCCTCTGCTGGCCACTGTAGGGAGAAAATTCATGTGGCCAAAGCTCAGCTGGAGTTGAAGCCAGCCAGAACTGTGCGGGACAAGAAAAAGAGTATTTTTCAAATATATTAGTGACAACAGGCAGTGTAAAAACATTGTCCCATTACAGGATGAAGATGGTCTCCTCACAAACAAGGACAGAGACAAGGCAGAGGTGTTTAATGCATTTTTTTGCCTCTGTCTTCAACAAGGATGATTGACCATGGGTGCCCTGAGCTAGAGGACCATGACTGGGAGAATAAGTAACTCCCACATGACCCTGAAATTATGTGGGATCTGCTGCTTCTTCTGGATTCTGTGGGGCCTAATGAGATTCATACAGGAATCCTCAAAGAGTTGGACGATGTTATTGTAAAATCTCTTGATGATTTTTTGAGCAATCTTGGGAATCCAGAGAGGTCCCAACTGACTGGAAGCTGATGAATATTGTCCAAATTTTCAAAAAAGGCAAGAAGGAGGACCCCATAAACTACAGGCCTGTCAGTCTCACTTCAGTGCCTGGTAAAGTTATGGAGAAGATTATTCTGGCAGGTATTGAAAAGTACCTGAAAGACAACACGGTCATTGGTCACACACAGCACAGCTTCATGAAAGGAAAGTCCTGCTCAGTAAACCTGATTTTCTTTTGTGATAAGGTAACCCAACTGGTTGATCAAGGGGAGCCAGTTGATGTAATGAGATTTTTGGATTTCAGTAAAGCTTTCAGTGCTGTCTCTCACAGAGTCCTTCTGCACAAGATGACCAGCTCACAGCTGGAGAAACACATCATGTGATGGGTGAGCAGCTGGATCACAGGTCAGGCACAAAGGGTTACAGTGAATGGGGTGACATCAGACTGGTGACCTGTCACTAGTGGGGTTCCACAGGGCTCCATCCTCAGCCCTGTGCTCTTCAACAGCTTTATCAATGACTTGGAACCAGGACTGGAAGGGACACTAAGCATGTTCACAGATGATACAAAATTGGCAGGAGCTGTTCACTCCCTCGAAGGCAGAAAGGCCCTGCAGAGACACCTCAACAAATCAGAGGGCTGGGCAATCACCAGCCATTGAAGCTCAACAAGGGAAAGTGCTGGATTCTGCACCTGGGATGGGGCAACCCTGGATGTACAGACAGACGGGAATGAGATGCTGGAATGCAGAGCCATGGAAAGGGACCTGAGGGTCCTGGTCCATAGCAAGTTGAACATGAGCCAGCAGTGCCCTGGCAGCCAGGAGGGCAAACCCTGTCCTGGGTTGGTCTTGATCAAGCACAGCATCAGCAGCCGGGCAAGGGAGGGGATTGTCCTGCTCTGCTCTGCACTAGGGAGGCCTCACCTTGGGGGCTGGGGGCAATTCTGTGTGCCACAGTGTAAAAAAAATATTAAACTATTAGACACCATTTAAGGAGGGCCATGAGGATGGTGAAGGGCCTTGAGGGGAAGCCGTGTGAGGAGTGGCTGAGGGCACTTGGTCTGTTCAGCCTGGAGGGGAGACCTCATGCTAATCTACAACTTCCCCATGAGGGGAGTTAGAGGGTCAGACATTGATCACTTCTCTGTGATGACCATTGACAGAACCTGATGGAATAGCCTGCGGTTGTGTCAGGGGAAGTTTAGTTTGGATATTCGGAAAAGGTTCTTCACCCAGAGGGTGACTGGGCACTGGAACAGCCCCCCAGGGAAGTGGCCACAGCACCAAGCGTAACGGAATTCCAGAAGCATTTGGACAATGCTGTCAGACGCACGATGTGATTGATTCTTGGGGCTATCACCTGTGCAGGACTAAGAGCTGGACTCTATGAGCTTTGTGGTTCACTTCCAACTCAGCATATTCTGTGAAAGTAATACTGGATCTTGTGCTAAATGAATTTACAGAACCTTGATTAATGTGACATGCAGGTGAAGATGGTTGGTAGTAATAATCTCATTTTCTGAACATCTCTGCACATCTTCAAAGAATGTTTTTATCCTTTTTTAACTTTTATTCTGGGTATAGACATATGTCACATTTTTACTACATAAACAAAGGAGAACACCATTTCAGGTGTCAAAAGAGGTTTCATAAATAATAAAGAAAAAAGAAAGGAGAAAAAGGTGGAGTTAATCTTCCTGAGCAGAGCCAATTTGTTATTTCACTGCTTTCCACTTTGATAGTCAAGTAAGCAGCAGTACTTCTGCTGAATAAACATCTTGTAGTCGTGTGAAAATAAGGAGGCACCCTCATATACCTGATTTAAAGATGTGTGCAACTCCAAGGGGGAGGATGATCCATTGAATGAAATACTTGACAAGGGCTTGGCTTAACTGTGTGATTTGCTCTGATCCTTTTTTACTGTCTGATGTTTGCCAGATTATTGTAGTCAAAATCAGCAAATCTATATCACTTGGGTGTATAAATTTATTGCTAGGTATGAGTCTGACTTACATTTTGGGTATCATGAGCTGTAGCTGCCTATTGAACTGGGTTAGTCTGAGTCCAACTGGTTAATTACCTAGGATGTCCTTGGAACCAGTGGAGAGAGGTTTGAGTCAGCCCAGTCTAACAAAGGTGTGTGAAATGCTGGAACAAATGAACTTCTGGATCTGCTGGTGTGTTGTCTTTCAATGTTGTAGGAACTGAAGCATCTAAGTATGGGACTAAGTATAACTAGTAACTTTGAGTTACAGAAGTTAAGTGAGCTAAATCCATCTGGTTTCACTCTTCTCTGTGGTCAGGACAGTAGATGGATACAGCGAAAATAAAAGCACTAGGAACTGTTCAGTGTTTATATCAATCACTGAGACTTACTACTGGTTTTGTCATTCACACCACTGTGAAGTCTGAACCCCTGTATGTCTTTTTAACCAAATGTAATGCATACAATTAAGTATGCCTGATTTTCAAGAACGTATTTTAAAAACATTTTTGGTGTGTTTTTTTTTGTTTGTTTTGTCATTTTGGTTTTGTGGTTTTGGGGATTTTTGTGCGTGTGTGTGTTTGGGTTTGGTTTGGGGTTTTTTTTTGTGTTTTGTAATTCTAAGTAGGATATCCTATAGGTAAATGCTAGATAACTGCCTCAGGCTGTATGTCATTCTCTGAAACCAGGGAATGTTTTGGGAGGCTGAATCAAAAAATATCCAATAATTATATTTTTCTTCAAAATTTTGAATTTTTGTTTAGACTCACCTTCTAATTAATTTAATTTGCTTTGAGAGGAGTATTACAGCATACAGAATTTTCCTTCATGGTTGTCTGTTATGACATTTATCTTAAGTTTCAGGTGCTTTCTTAAGTTGTCTTCAGATTTTTGTTTGGTGCAAGAGGCTGGCAGAATAGATCAACTGTACAAGAGTGAGGTCTTCTAGTCCACACTATTTATTATTAGTAGCTTAATTTAAAATTACATTGGTTATTCTGGCTTTAGGATGTATAAAATATTCCCATCACAGTTACTTTACATTACATTAGATCTAAATTGCAATATTTTCCATTGCTCTTAGAATCCTAGAATGTCTTGGGTTGGATATCTAATTCTACCCCCTGCCATGCCAAGTGCCCCTTCCACTAGACCAGGTTGCTCAGAACCCCATCCAACGTGGCCTTGAGCACTTCCAGGGATATCCACAACTTGCCTGGACAATCTGTTCCAGGACCTCACCACCCTCACAGTAAAGAATTTCTTCCTAGTATCCAGTCCAAACCTACCCTCTTTCAGTTCAAAGCCATTACCCTCATCCTATCACTACATGCCCTTGTAAACTCGTATTTAAGCCATGGCTTGATTTTTCTTTTTGCTTTTATTTCTATCTTCTTTGAAAGGCTTGGATCCAGTAAAACACTGGCCCTTCTAAGCCCAGTGTTGCTGGCTGTGATTGTTGATGCTCAGAGCATGACTGATGATGCTTCACACTACGCAGAATCAGCTCCCCTGCAGGTGCTAAATCTCCTCATGGACTATTTAATCTGCAAACAGAGCTGTTATCTTTCAGCAGGAGTTTTTTCTAGGTTCCATTTCTAAAAGCAACTGCAAGAACAGATAAGAAATTATATCAGAGTGGAATAAGAAATGGAAAAAGAAAAAAATGAGAATAGAAAATGGGATATTTTATAGAAGAGCAGATAAATATTTGAAAGAGAACAGCTATAAAATATTAAAAATTACATTCTTATTCTTCTAAGTCTTACAATCACAAGAAATCTTTTACATTTCTGTTATTGTAATATATGAATGCATACATACAGGGACTTTAAATGAGCTGACAATCTTGCTTCTGCAGTAAGTGTGCAAGCATGTGAGATGTGGTATTTTTGTTGAAAAGCATGCAAGCAAGACAATTAATCCATCAGAGAGAGTTGTATTTAAAAAATCAGTTTGTTCTGGTGCATTTTATTTTTTTTTACTTTAAAATTGAATGACAATTAATGTTTCCATGTGTGGGTTTCGGTTTTTTTTTAATTGTCAGTAGCCCTGGTGTTATACCTTTGTGTTTTTTTGAGTTGAAAAGATCAGAAACAAGAGGTTTAATACTAGATAATGTCTGATGGAAGATCAGCATAGGTCTTTCAAATCCTTGATTGGTGCTTTCATTCTCATCTTTTTATCAGTCTTGATCGAGAGCCAAGAATCTGCAACCTTGAAGCTAAATGCAGATTGCCTGCAGCTCCATTTCACTGGCCTGTGGTACTAAGGTGTGACTTAACTCGACACTCATCAAACCAGTTTTTATTTTGTTTTGTTTTGTTTACATTTTTAGCTGTTTTACACTGAAAAAAATTCTTTTCCTTCACAAGGAGAAGTTTCTCATGTGAGGCTCTTGGGAATGATGAGATGGCTCATCTCTTTCACAGAATATTCTGAGTAGAAGGGACCTACAAGGATGATCAACTAATTCTTAAGTGTTCATGCTTTCCTGATTTCCCTCCTGATGTTGTGATTCCTCCCTTTAGGATGCAAGGACAGTGTGAATTGGTACACTAATTTGTTGTGATGTCACAAAATTTGGTCATGATAATTCCCAAGGAGCTTTACTAGAGTCAATGTGGAAGAAAACCTCACACTGATTTTGCTTTTTAATTTTAGAAAAAATATTATTCCTAGGAGTATAAACAATTTTTATGAATCAGGGAATTAAAATGCTGCCATATTTGCGCATCCTATGGAGTGGTCAGTTTGGCACTACAGAATTACCGAAGAGTTGTGTTAATTTCAGTGGAACAAGACTGAAGTGTTAAAGAGCAGATATTCCTACTGGCACATTGCTACCAGGAGAAGCATTTTGAACACTGAAATGATTTACTGATTTATTGATTTACATTTCTTTAGCTCTGGACTCTCCTTACTTTCAAGACAAGATACATGATTTAGAAAGTACTCTACTATATTTAATCTTCTCTTGATCCTTGCTTGGAAGGAATAATGCAAGCCACTAAAAAAAAATAGTAAGGTATAGCCCTACTTTAGCATCAGATCTGCTCTATGCCATAATGGGTGAATAATGGGAAAGATCAAGGCAGCATTTAAAATATTTATGCAGACAGCAAAGACACTTGGCAAAATTAATCTGCGGGGAAAAAAAATGGAAAGTACAGGAGAAGACTCTGGAAGAGGAAATTAGTATAAGTACAAAAATGTGTAATATTTCTGCACTTTAAAGGACTGCTTAAATGTTTATATGGTTCTTGCATGTGAATGCCAATTTTATAGAGATGTGTCTGTGCTTCCTTCATAACACGGAATAAAATTCCAAATTTCCAAAATTTTACCTGATTTAAAACATTTTTACTTAGGTAAAATGCCCTTCTGAAAGCCAAGCTCTTATGCTTTAGCTTGTTTAGAGTGGTTGATTGTGAACCCAAGTCTGTTGCTTTTTCTTTTCCCAAGTTCAGTGTTGGAGGCAGAGTGATATCTAGTGATAGAGGCTGCCGTTCTTATGTCAGTCCTGTCCATTGCACAAGATTAAAACACTACATTGTGAGCAGATGCTTGTTGGAGGGAATGAGAACTCCTGAATCAAGCTGCCTGATGAGGAGCCTGTTGCAAAAGGGGCAATGCCCAAGTTAAGGAATTTAACAATCTGCTTGGAACAAATTTCCTGACACTTCCCAGTCTTGGGGAAAAAATAATGTCTTTTTTAATTGGCAGCCTTGGATATCTGCAGTGCCATCCTGAGGTGGAAATTTAATAGGAGCATTGTTTACTTTCTTGATGAAAGCATAATAGTTGAGATCATGAAGCATAGATGCAAGTTTTGTGTTGTCTTACTAGAAAAAATAGTTTTTTGATTGGTTCTTTTCCTTTTTATTTCTTTATTTTTATATATAATTTGTGGCTTTATGTGAAGTGTTGGAGAACACAAAGTAGCTGCATTTTTAACTCTTTTATGTAGTGTTTGTAGTTTGCAATATGCCATAGTTTTTGCTACAACTTACTTTGCATTGTAAGCAAAAATCTATTCTTCATAATACTGCAGCCTTGTTAGATATTTTGATAGATGAGGCTTTGCATCATGGCAGAAGACGCAGAGTGCCTGACCCGCTGGGCATTGTTCTCAGCACTTTGTCAACACAGTCCCTCATGATGTGCATGTTCTGTTCAGAATCTGTCTTCTGATTTAATAATAGAAGAATTTTGTTAATATGTACACTGTTCCCTGAGGTAGTGAACTATACAATGATTAATAGCCTCAAACATCTATAAATGTTTCCTCTGAGTATTTTGCATTACTTTGCAAATAGTAAGTTGCACAATTTTCTTCTAATACTTTATGTTAAGTATTTTCTACTTATCTTTTGTATTTGAATACTTCCTGCTATGTTTACATGTGGCTAAAATGAATCACCTAACATTATATGCCACTGAAACCCCCTGAATTAGGCTTTGAATATGTCTACAGAAAAGAAAATAGTGACAGCCTTTGCATGGGCATGCACAATTTCAATTTAATCTCATTAGCTCCCATGCCAGCAGAAGTGCAACTGCAGCAAATGCTCTGTTATCCAAGAATGCATTGATCCCAAGCACACCTCTGGAGCTTGTCTTTGGCAACCTGTCTGGCTTAGATTAAATCTATCACATTCCACAACTGTGGACAAAAACTTTCACACTCAGAATTTATTTTCTGGGTAGACATTTTGCTGACATCAGTCCACATGAACCATGAACCCATACAAAGGAAAAATCCTTCAGACATTAATATTTTCCTAGCTTTACTATTATTGTTGTTAGTTGTTTTTCCAAAAAAAAACTCCAACCAACTTTATGGTGGTTTTGATACAGCTGGCTCACAAGCCTTTTTGAACATCAAATGGGTTTTTATCCTTAATGCCATTCATATAATAGTGTGAAAATATTCGAATCAATTCCAGAAACACAGTTTCTAGTCTTTTTGAGGATAGACCTAAAAATGAAGGATACTACCCAGAATCTTGAACAAAATATTTTTGAACAGATGTGTAAGTGAAACCAGAGGTTGCTTGCTGGCAACAAAATGGTGATTCTAGATTTTAAAATCAAGTTTAGTGAAATTTGGACCTTAAAAATATGACTTTTTTTAAACACCCTGGACCATGCTATTACCTGACATATCTCAAAGTAATATTCCTGAAAATAGATTTTTTGTAGTACACAAAATGAAAAAAACATAGCTTGTGAGAAAAAGGAGCAAAGGTGGCACATCTATATAAACATTACAATTGTATCATAAAACTCCATGCTGAGATGTGTGTGGCAGATAATCCATTTGTATGTTAACTTTGGCAGTGCCCAGGAATGCTTAAGGAGTATATTAACAGTTCAGAAACTTTCTCTTGCCTTACACTATGAATTTTTCTGTTTGTTTGTTGATTTATTAGTGTCAAACCCAGAGGTTTTATTCTTGTATTTGTGTTTCAAACTGGGAAGAAAAGTGTGTGGCTCCAAGACAGGGAAATAGATACCCTAGATGTTAAATACTTGGGTCCTGTATGTGCCATGAAGATCAGACCTTTAGGAGTTCATAGCGCTGGATCAGGGCAACTGTAAATCTGAAAAACGGAAAAGACCTGGCAATGTTCATTATCTTAGCTAATCTTAGGTAGTTAGAAATTCAGTGCAATTAATTGTAAAGTGGTGCTTATGGGGAAAACCCAAAAACTGACTTCACAAATGGCCTTTGACATGCTGACCATTACTGCTGAAAGGTTATAGCAGAGAGTCCTGTGAAAGATTCAGTCAAATCTACAGAAGTGGTCCTGTAGAATTAGAAATTTAGGCTTATTAGGAAAGTAATAGAAAACTAAACACATCAGCATCACTCTGTGATTGCAACATTCCACAAAGTCCATTTACACTGAGTACTGTGTGCTGCCCTGGTCTCCTTCTCCCAGAAACACTGTAGTAGAACTGGAAACAGAGAGAGGCACCAAGGATAATCCAAGGGTGTTGAGCTTGTTAATTTATTTTAATTATCTAATGTTATCAGAGTGTCTACAATAGGATAATAGATCAAAATGGACTACCTCTGAGCTAGGAAGGAGGATATTTTATAACTGGTGCTGTGACACATAATTTTTATGATAGGAATCCCTTTTAATGTGTTGCCTAGATGGAGCCAATAAATATCTTCTGCAGTAGCTTCTCAACTGAAGTATTTGCAATTTCAGGTACTGTGTATCAACTGCTTTATCCTAAACATGTTATCACAGCTCTATCCTGATCACACAGGTTGTTTCTTTTCATCTTTCTCAGAAAGAAAGATTCATTCCTCTTTTTAAAATGCTTATCTATGAGTAGAAGACCTCTAAGAATATGGCATATTTCACCAGTAAACCTTCATTTTATTAACTGGGCTTACAAAAAAGGTTTCCTACGAGATTGTGAGCTTTTAAATGTTGTTCCACAATTCAGAGGCAGAGTGGTCTCAGCTGAATAGTGGTGGTAGTGGTGGTGTGTGCTTTTAATAAGTCTAGTTTTACTTTTACCTGTAAATTGCTCTGAAAAGAATAAGCATCCAAAAAGCACATTGTTAGCAGAACGCCTCAGGGGCAGGGAAGATGTAATTTTCTACTTAATAGAAGAACCAGCAGGCCAAATTCTCCATCTCTTTTTGTTTTCGGGGTTTTTTTTCTGTTGTTTGTTTATTTGTTTTTTCTACTCCTATAATATTTTTGTCAGACATAAGAAATGTAATAAGCAATTACTAACAAATACTACTAAAATTGTTCATTTTAATCTTTTGAAATTGAAGTGAAAAATATGCTTTACAATTTTACTTTCTTTGAGAAGGCTACAAGAAATCTATTAAGTTTTTGTTATTTTTATTTGTCTTTACTACTTTTGTCCACAAGAAATGTAAAAATTTAAATAAATGTGTCATAGTGAAGGTTGAAAATTTTTTTTTTTAACTCTGACTTACATTCTCCTAATGACAAACCATAAAATTATAATGATCTGATATGGTCCTGTGCACAAGCACTTTCTGAACATTTGTTTTGCTGAGAGCCAATTCCCAGCAGAAAAAGAAAAAGAAAAAAAAAAAGAAAAGCCATATTTAAGCATACTGTGTTTGAAGTAGATGTTTTTTAGAACGGTATCTGGGTGAACACTGGAAAGTTTTGGCCAGTTGAAACACTGACCTCCAGAAACATAGGTTTGCTGAAGTGTAGAATCAGCTTCTGACAGAAATATCCTAATCTTCTCAGGAAGTATTTTTTTCAGTTTATTCAGTAAGTTCTATTCAGTGATTTGTTCCCTAAAAGATTAAGAAATGGTCTAAAATTATAAAAGCCTGAGAATTTGCCATATTTTTCATTTTCAGCCTTTGGCTAAAATACAAGAGAAGTACTGCTTATTAGTTTTAAAATTTTAAAGACTGGGCTAACCAAAATCAATGTATTAAAATTGCAAAATAGACCCAGTATGTCCTTTGCATTTGCAATAATTTTCTTTATTTAATACTATAAACTTAGGTAGATTTTTTCATGCCTCTAATGCAGTTAGGTGTTTAAATAATATGAGTAAGAATCATTCCACCTAACATTAGTTGTTGAATTCTAAGCAAAAAGTTTGTCTTCCTTTTTTAGTCAGAGGGAGAAGATAGCCATTACAGCTGGCAAATCATTTCATCATTAGAATAAGGAATCACATGCTGAAGCTGCCCCTTACCTCTACTGACTGCAAACCAAGCCTAGGTTACCTGCTGGGATGAGGTGCTTAACTTTTAGATGAGTGAAGTCAAGTGAGATTGCTCCCTGACTAAATTGGTTTAATACTTTCTTTTTCTGTTTAGCTTAAACTAAGATAAATTTTCCATCTGTATGTATACACCAAAATTAAGAATAACCATTGTCTCATTAGTAAGAAATACTCCATTCACTATTTTCATACTTAATCAA
>WBNO01029147.1:1564-36532 GCA_013400575.1 Peucedramus taeniatus
AATAAATAATTCAGAAAATAAAATCCTGGGCAGACACAACACCATAATTTATCCTGCTTCTAGTAAAGCTCCCTGGTTACATAAAATTTTTATAGCTTTGTCTTAACATGATGTTGAAATTATTTTCTGATTTTGGTATGACTGACCTTTTGGAGTCTTCAAAGCTGCCATATTCTAGTCCTACTCCTTATGATTCTCTGATTTTCTTCATGGAGTAATTGCTTTTTTCTTCATCCATAAAAGAAATAGACTTTTGAAAAGCTTGGATTTACCCCTTACTTAAATACCTAAACTGGACATGTAATTAATTAATTAGTAGGCATTTCAATTATACTAAATACTGCTCACTGCATTAATCATATTGCTTGTATTAGTCCTTACAGATTAGACAACAGAACTAGGAGGTATACAAATGTGAGCAGGTTTCAAATCTCTCACAGAGTGAATTTAGATATCAAGGACAGGTTAAATGAGATCTCCCAAACACACAGAGGAAAAAAAAGAGGCATTACATGAGTCAAAATTTTGACTTTTGTGTCGCTGGGAAAATTTTTCATCTGTGTTTGTTTCCTCCATATTATTCATTCACCAGGTCTCAGCTGAGGAGCTAAGTCAATTTTTGGAAGGATACTTTTAGGAATTTTGTAGTTTGGAGACTTTTCCCAACTACTTTTGTGATTATGTTTCTGCTTACAAAGGCAAATATGACAGTCAGTTGATAAGAATGCTTTAAAAAGGTGTCATTTATGACTTCCACAACTTTTACAACAATGCCAAAACAGAACAGCCTTAGAAACATAGAAGCAAAAACATAAGGTGGAATGCGGAGATTAGTTCAGTTCTCTAGATGTTTGAATTCAAAGTATATAAAACTAGATCCTAAAAGCTAATGAATACTAATTTCTTCATTGGAAAATAGTAAATTAGGACTAAATTTTTCTCCTTGTTGTAGATTTTAGAAAGACACTGATAAATCTTCTTGAGATATTCAGCACTGATAAAACCCAGAATAATAACTTAAAAGTTCTAGTCTAATAATTGATCAATGCTTTCTTTCCCTAGTTTGAAAAAAATTAGTGTTGCATTAAAAATCTTGTCCCAGGCATGAAAAGTACATATTTTATTTGAAAATCCAAGAACTTAGTCAATTAAAATAATTTTAACAGTCTAATCAAAATATGGCAGATATAAAAATAAAATAGAGCATCATAGCAAGCCTTCAGAGTGCAAAAGTGTCTTCCAGCAGCTTGGCTCTGTCAGTTGGGGTACTCTTGGTCGTCTATGTGTCCTTTTGTTCAGTGATTCCTGATTATTCAGGCTTTCTATGCCCCTTGTTAACTCTAAAACAGATTTTATATTGAACAATAACTGGTGTGATTTGTGATTACTGTTGTGAACTACCATTTTTACTCTGTAGCTCAGTAAATATATGGTTGACATTGTTAGTAACAGGCTGTGTAATGACTTAGTTGGGACCTCCAGACTGACACTTACAAAGTTTACTTGGTCGGAATTTGCTTCATCCTACCTGGAATTTTGTTTTTATTTGATTTCTCCATAACAGCAACTCTTCCAAGGACTGGGACAATACCCAATTTGGTTTATTTTCACTTATATTTGTATGGTGTAGCTGCAGTTTTTATATAGAGAGAATACAAGCATGGGGGTGGCAAAGAGACAGAACACAGGCTCCAGACCTCAGGGCTATAAACAACTCAAATAAATGCAGACATAAGAGTTGGTTTTGGGGTTTGTTCATAAAGAGAACAAAGGAAACCTAAACTATATATATAAAATGCACCATATGTATGAAATGGTTACAGACCACAGGAGAGACCAAACTGCAAAGTGGGTTTAACAAAGGCATAAAAATAGCCCAAAGTAAATTCAGGAGAGAGGAGGAGGAAGAAACCATCATAATTAACATCATACTCCTCCATACGAAAGGACTTAGGATGCTGATGACTTGCAATACCCTAATTAGTTTGAAGCCATTTACCTCAGAATACAGAGAAACATGAAAAGATAGTCAAAACCCAGAAAAAATGGGTTAGGCACCAGGATGTGTGCACAATACCTTCAACTGTATTCTAAAAGATTTTTTTTTCTATAATGGCATTAATCCTTATTTTCTTACTCTGCAACAACTGAATCTGATAATAAATGAAATGAAATGAAATGAAATAAAAATCTTTGAATAAACTTAAGATTTTAACTGTATGAAAAGCAAAATTTTGACTACATATATAAAGTGTTTACCCATACTAAGATACCCATAATAAGATTTCAGTACTAGGGAGTAGCCTCTGGTATCATTCTGTGTCCACTCATCCATTCCATGTTTTATTCAGAGACAATTTAATCTGCACAGAATAACTAGGTCTTCTCACTATAGGCTAAAGCAAAATTGTTCAGTTACCTGATAATTAAACAACTGCTAATATATCTAAAAGCAGACAAGTACAAACACATCCTGAGTCACCCAAGACCTGTGGCCCCTCTACCTGTAATGGAAATAACCTTATTTACAGAAGATGATTGGATAAAGTGAAAAAAAGCATAGAGAGCTGGATTAGAAAACTAATTGATAAAGAGAAAAGGTGTAAAAGGTGTGAGGGATAGGTGTACTCTGGGGGTGAGATGAAGAAAGTGAAGGGTCTTGTCTGTGGTTCTGATACCAAGAGACTGGTTTTAGTGCACTACACTCCAGCACCATGTCAAATACCACTGCAAATGTCAGGGAAGAAGAGGGCATCATTCTTCATTCTGAATTTGCTATCATCACACGGGGTGTTACCAAGTGCTGTATTCATAATTGTCACCTTTGCCACTTTAGGAAAACTTACCATTAATTTGCCTACTTACCTTTGCTTTAGACAAAAGATCTACTTGTCAAAAGAAGAGCTTGTCACAACTAAAATTAGATCAGGACTTTAATTCTTTTATCCCCAAGAGTGTAAGGTTTCTTAGACCAATGTTTAGGTTAAAGTATATTCCTTGCCTCTCCAGAAGAATTGGAATCAAGATAAATGAACTGAAATAACTAAATGGCAAGGTGACCAGTTATTCCTCAGTTATATGAAGCACAATGATTCTCCAAAGGCTATGGAAAATGTGTAGATTTATTCTAATACATATATTTAAAGGATAAATAAAC
The DNA here is from genome assembly GCA_013400575.1 of Peucedramus taeniatus. NCBI lineage: Eukaryota > Metazoa > Chordata > Aves > Passeriformes > Fringillidae > Peucedramus > Peucedramus taeniatus. The sequence continues at coordinate 4,722 of WBNO01029147.1, forward strand.
CTAAATAAATTCTAGTAATTCCTACACTTTTAAAGTGTAGCTCAATATACAGAAGAGCTCTTAGCTAACAGTGGGAGCTGAACCCCACTGGAATTCTTTTCAATTCCACTGAAGAGACATATAGTTCTTGGTAGTGATAAATCATTTCATATCTACTCGGAAGAACTTCACAACCTTCTCTAAATTAATTTTAAAAATCAATATAAAAAGCCAGCTGTAGGTCCAAATACTGGAATTGATGTGTCACCAGAAAAGAAAGTTAATGAAGACAAGATACCACTAAAAGGATTCAAGGTGTTACCAATGAATATTAGAGGCTCAGGCCTGACATCATCCAGACTTACATCAGCTTTTTATCAGCTCAGGTCCTGACCGTGAACTTAAAAGCCACTCAGGGCCAGGTGCAGCCTACCTACCACATGAAAGTGGTTTCTTGGTTCCAGCAGGACCTCCTAATGAGGCAGCCAGACTCCTACCACAGCTTCCCCAAAAAGATCTTCTGGAGAAGTTACTTTTCTCCACCAACATATTTCTCTACCTGCATTTCTAAAGGCTGTATCAACTAACAGAACTAAGCAACAGAAAATGTGAGTCACATAAAAATACTCTTTTAGAAATATTTTGTCAAGTACTTTTTTGATCAAACAGGACCAGTGGAACAAACATAACAACTCTTTCACAGAGCAGTCCAGTAGTAATAGCACCTTAAGTACTGAAAGTAACAGAATTGAGATATTAAGTCTTTCCTGCCCAGAGCAGCCTTAAACCCATACCTCTGCTTTCTGAGAAAATGTGTGAATTTACAAACTGCAGAGCCTGGGGCTGAGCAGTTTGCCCCCCTGATGGAAAAGGAATACTATTAGTTACCAGGAAAGTCATACAGAGAATAAGTAAAAAGAAGCTTGATGCCTTCCATATGACAAGGCTTCCTCTGAGATTTAAGATTTTTCTTTTTTCTGACCAACATTCCCAAAGGTAATCATGCATTTTCTCCAATTAGCTTTAAACGTGAAGTTCATAAACAATCTTTGACATAGAGTTCAGGCTCTCATTCTCTCCCACCTCCACATCCACTTTGCTGAGTGACACAGAAAGAAATTCATGTTGGAGAGTATAAAATCAGATAGGACAGTATGATCAAGGGCAAATGAAGAGTTTCCCATTACAGGATTTTCTCCCAGGTGACACTGTTGATTGGATTTGTCCCAAATTCACAAATTTCACTGCTCAGCACATTTTTTAAAATATTGATCACATTGGTTAAGGCCTTTTTTTCTTTACTGTAATAATAATATATCTGATTATGAATAATATTATGTAGACATTATGTCTTTTATTTGGATTTTAAATTTTGTGGGGGTTAGAGTTTTTTGGTGGTTTTGGTTGTTTATTTGGACTTTTTTTTGCAGCATTCCCTATAAATTTAAGAACTTATTTTGGCATATGTAAGTACATTTATAAAATGCATACTTTGTATAGAGAAACATTATATTAAAGGTTAGATAACCTTCATTATAATTATCAGTTAAAGGAGCTGTGTTGTGCAGGTGTATTTCAATGAGTAATATGCTTAGATTCCAATAGTCTTCTCACAATATAAGATTTTAAACAAACTTTTCCATACTATACCATGCACTCTATAAATTATATACAATATATATTCATCATATGTCTGTTTTTTCTCATAACTGGAATATGCACAACACATTAAATTTTTTTTCTTTGAACTTCTTTTGGGCTTAAAGCCATGAATTTAATTTTCTTCCATCCCAGATATGAAAATTAATTGAACATCCCAAACTTATAGCACAGTTTTTGTTGAGGCTTTTGAGTCTGCTTTTGCATTTTTGAGGTGGTTTCTTGGTTACAGCAAGGTAATTTAGTTCTGTTCCTATTAGAACTGGCTACTGTTCTGAATCAGCACTATTCTATAAAGCTGCAAACAGTCAGTTTGTAACTATGACTTCATTCACAACCCTGGTTTGCCTGGTTTGAATAAGGAAACTCTCAAACCAATGTAGGAAATAGCTGGCATAATTTCAAATACTTGCTTTGCCCCCTTCAGTTGAACAGGATGTACCTAAACTCCATAACCCAGCTACATGTTATATCCTGTGGGCCATGGGTTTCTCTCCTTCATCTAGTGATCACATTCTATTGATCAGGAAAAAAAGACTGAGAAAAGCAAGAGAAACCAGTCAAAGCAAAATCCAAAGGGTCAAAGCAAAAAAAAGGTAGTTCATGAATTAGATTCCTTTAATGTGGGAAGACAAAATAATGGGAAGACTTGATCTGAATGTTTTCAGTTATGAAAACATATTAAGGTATTCCAAGGTTTTTTTCACTTCACTTCACTGTTTCATGGTCTTGAAATTTTTTGTTCTGAAATTAAATATTTGTCTTGGTTACATTTTACATAAAATCAGCCTGCTTCTCTGGAGATCTCTTGTCTTGACAAACTTGTATTGTCTAATAGAGTACATTTTATTATTATACCAGTGTCTGCTTATAATACTTGTGTCTACCAACTCTAATGATAAATGCATGCCTGCAAGCTTCTCAAAATGAAGGGTCCTGAAGGAACAGAGCTGAAAAAAACCCCATCTTTAGAGTTAGAAACATAAACAAATAATCCTGACTGCAACCCTTTCAGACAACAGAAGAGACTTTAAAAGGAAAATAAAAAATATGCAAACTAATAATTAATCTAAATTATTGTTTTATATGCAGTGTGACAGTTACTCTTGGAACCCTGGTGTAATAGTCTTCAGCATTTCAAGACAATCTTATTAGACTGTATGATAGAATTCTCTGTGCAAATAGACTAAACTCTGATAATCTAACATGAATTCCCCATTTCAATGAAGAGGCTTTCAACATGTGTGAGAAAATGAAAGACTTATTTTTGTAAAGGCCCTCACAGCAAAAATTATTCTGATTCCAGCTATATTCAACCCCAAATTCGATTCTTAAATTCAATCCATGGGTTGATTATTCTAGGATTATATCGTAAAAGCCAGATTAAATACTCAATGACTTTTACTTACTCCAGTATCTTTTTGCAAACTAATGTCTTTATAAAGCTATATTTAATGCTGAGCAGCTCTTCTCCTGGTGGTCTGCTAAAACAGATTGTTTCCTGTTCTAATTAGAGTTTCATTTGCATGAAGACTATCTTTGATTAGAAGCATTTACATCTTATTTTTTACCATGGCCTTCTGTGAAATTATAATCATTTTCATAGCAATAATTTGAGATATCACAAACAGAAGATTATTAATTCAAGTAAAGACAATAAGCAGATAAGATCCTGTTTTCATTCAAGGTTGTTGGCCATATGGAAAATAAGAAAATGGTTTACATAAAACTGCACAGCATCAGCAGACACTGCAGTGAGAGCTCTGAAGACTGATGTTTATCTGCAGAGCATGTGTCACTTCTTTTAGCCTCTCACACAGACATACTGGTAGGTGTTTCAGCCTTGTTTTGGAAGAAGTGCATCTAAAAGAGTGTATGAAGGTTGTTGACTTACTTCATTCAACAAGTAAAGGGTGACACAGAAGCCAGTTATTGTGTGAGAATAACAGCTTCTTCTGAAAAACATTTGATGAATCACTGTATAGCTTGGGAAAAGTAGAAATAATATAATTTACTTTTTATTTTCAAATTCTAATTTGCAGGAACAAATGTACAGACACACTCTGTAGCACTCTTTAGACAACGTTTTGTTGATGAACAATGTAAACATTCTTTAATTCCCTTTTTAAAAAACTTGTTACTTCATGCAGCATTATCAAACAGTGTAAGTATAAATAGGATCTTTATTTTATAACAGGTCATCTGTTCAGCCTGAATTTGTAATAGTCTGTCTGTGGTAATGTAAATAGTTCGTTTAGCTTATAGTTGTGAATTCTTAAACATTTTGCACTGTTGGAAAATATTTTCATTGTAGTGCCTTGTAGTATTCTTGAATTTTAAGGCCTTTCTGATCAAACCTTTTCATTCATTTTGTTTACCCTTGAGGCCATCTTGTAAGAGAAAGATTGTTTTCTTGAAATTCACAAGGAGCAGACAGTGGATTTAAAATATAAATTATTTTATCAAAGGTCCTAAATTATCAAACTGTATCAAATGCATAGCATTATTGCCATCTATGAGTCATGATTTTCACAAAAACTGATCCTGTAACTAATTTAATACAGACGGACATTCATTTGCATTTAGAATTATAAAATCATAGAATTGTTTAGGTTGGAAAAGACCTCTAAGATCATTGAGTCCAACCATTTATGTAAACAAGTACTCCAAGTCCACCTCTAAACCATGTCCTTAAACACCACATCTACACATCTTTAAATATCTCCAGAGGTGGTGTCTCATTCACTTCTCTTCCAATGTTTTGACAATCCTTTCAGTTGAGAAATTTTTCCTAATATCCGAATTAAACCTCCCCTGGTGCAATTTAAGGCCACTTCTTCTTGTTTTGTTGCTTATTATTTTGGAAAAGAGAATGAGCCCCACCTGGCTACAACCTTCTTTCAGGGAGTTGTAGAGAAGATCTTCCCTGTGTCTTCTTTTCTCCAGACTAAACAATCCCAGCTCCACCAGCAGCTCCTCATCAGACTGCTCCACACTTTTCACCAGCTTTCTTGCCTTTCTTTGGACACACTTCAGCCCTTCAATGTCTTTCATGTAGTGAGGGGCTCAAAACTGATTTGTGTTCCTATTTTAAAAAGTATTTATTCCCATCAGAATTACAGATCCATCACATTCTCATAAAAATGCTACTACCCATGGCGGGCCAATCTGTAAAAGCTTTTAAGGATGGAGTATTTCCTGTTCATGGAAGCATAGGGGCACAGAATCAAAAGCTAATGATTTGCAGCAGCTTTACAAGTCACTGTTCATGAGGTGAGTTACAATAGCAATATGTGCACACTTAGCTCACCCTATCTTCTGAGGTAAAATGCATTAGTTTAAAGTAATTTCATGGGGGTATAAATTTTATCTTATCTTTTGGCAAGGTTAAGATGACACGTAGCCCATTGCAGTGATATAGCATCTGCCTGCTGACTTGTTGGAAGGCTGTAACTCAGTCTGGATTGATCCAGACAAAGCTCTTAGACTATCAGCTTGACTTCTGTAAAAGGTAATTTTTATTGATCTCAGTGATTGCATAACGATAAGTCATCTCTTTAAAGAGAAATCCAGTCTTTATTCAAAGAGTCAGAAAGGAAGCTTTAACATTTGTGAGTGACTGGAGAAAATTATTTCTGGCTCTAAAGAACTGAAATGTGAGGTGGGGGGAGCAGTGCAAGTTCTGTGGAAGTAGGACATGCCCTGCTCCATACCCCATCCCCCTGGAACCTCTAGTCCAGCCAGAATGGTTGTCAGTCGCTGGCACACCGGGCGCCTGGGAAGCAACGCCCCCACCCCACCCCTGCAGCCCCAGCTGAGCCCCAGGGTGGCCACAGGTCTGGAAGCCCCACCTGGGTGGGGGTGGCAACAGGAGGCCAGAGCAGATAAAACTCCTTGCCCTGAGACACACATGGGTGTATCCCTATTGTCCTTGGATTTTACGGCAGCTGAAACCACACCAGGATCCAAGACACTAGCTGTATCTTGCTTTCCCCTCTTTCTTTTTCTCTCTTTCTCTTCTTTCCTATTCCTAATTCACTCTTCTTGAAATATGCATAATTTAAGGTTGGATGAGTAGAGTTTGCTAAGCAAATGAAATACTTTATTGTGATTGAATGGGGTTTCTCTACGTTTTGCCAAATTTCTGATCTTCTGAAGTTTGCCAGGAAAGTTTGGTTTTTTAACCTCCTGAGAGTGTTGTTGCATTTTTGCCATGCACCCACCTCAGGGACCTCAAGACCCTTTAAAATAAACTTGACAAGTGAGTAGTCAGGCTCCACACCATTGTCTACTTGATTTAACTTCACCTTCCCTTTGTCAAAAAATATACCTTTTATTTCTAATTTCACTAGATTTTATAACTTCTAGCTATGATTCTTTTTATACCTGTCTCTAGCAGGTTAAAAAAAAAAAAAAAAAAAAAAAAAAAACAACCACAAAACCAACCAAAAAGTCACCAGAATTCTCTGTACATTGAGATATTTACACATTATTTTCAGATTCTTTGAAGATCACCTTGTGATATATGTAATTTCTACAATAGCATCATCTTCGGTGAAAGAAATCATTTTCAGAAACATTTTCAAATTCATTCTTCAAACCCTCATTTGTGATACACATCTTCAGTTTTCTTCATCATTGTCCAGAGGGATAGGAGGCAAAGTTTAGCACTATATGGGGCATGACCAAACTGAGTATTCAACACCCATCCATGTTACCTTAATGGACTGTCTCTTTGGGGCAGCAGGCAGGAGCAGAACTCTTCACTAGCTGGGTTGAGGAGAGGTGGCTGCTGCTGGAACCACACCGTGGTGTTGGGAGAGCCCTGCCCACACCAACACCCCGCTGCTGCAGCGATACCTGCACTGCCTCACTGGCTGCTGCTGCAGTGATACCTGCACTGCTTTCCTGGCTGCTGCAGTGATACCTGCACTGCTTCCCTGGCTGCTGCTGCAGCGATACCTGCACTGCCTCACTGGCTGCTGCTGCAGTGATACCTGCACTGCCTCACTGGCTGCTGCTGTAGTGATACCTGCACTGCTTCCCTGGCTGCTGCAGTGATACCTGCACTGCTTCACTGGCTGCTGCTGCAGCGACACCTGCACTGCCTCACTGGCTGCTGCTGCAGGATACCTGCACCATTTCACTGGCTGCTGCTGCACTGGTCCTTACACCAATGCCTGGGCAGAGTAAATCCCTTGGACAGAATAGCCTTCTTTGGCCTCCCAGCCACGTGGACATTTTGGTTTCGTCTGAGAGGTGGGGGACTAGGTGGTATTTTGGCTTTGCTGGTTTTGTAGGTAAAACGTTTTTCTCTGTACTGTTTGTGAGTTTAGCTTCAGTAAAATTGTGACTCTAACATTTTTAACCTTTCACAGTCTTGTTTTCTTTCGTTCCCCCCACGGGTGGGGCTCGAGCAGTCTTAACTTTTCTCCAGTGAGTTTTTAAAACCAGTACAATCATCACTACATACTTTTGAGTTGTTACTTACTACTGATGATAAACATCAGTCTAAACACAGCTTCCCAGTTCAATAGCAAAGATAGACACCTATGAATAGTTTTTCCAATATATTTGTAAAATGAAAGATTTTCAACAAATCCAGGAACATGACCACACAATTTACTTTTTATCCTGTCTACATTTTTTCCTGGTTTCCTACTTTTGGAGTTGCCAGGATCTTGTTATACTCTGCTTAAAAGCAGATTATGAATGCGGTTACTGGTGAAACTATATGGAACTATATCATCCATTACTTTTATCAGTTGCATCTGGTAAATCCAATACAAAATTTCAGATTTCATAAAAATAGCATAAATATTAATCAGTCTAGGCACTCCAAGTAACTTTTCATTTTGCCAGATTTTTCTTAAAATAATAAATTTTTCTAGACTACTGTTATTTTTAGTCCAGGATCTTACAATAATCAGAATAATCAGATTTTTAATCCTAAATTCCCTATACAAACAAAGGAGTCAGAATATGGACTTGTAAGCAATATTACATTGTACCTGAATGAAGCACCATGAAATTCCTTCAGCTGGAATAAGAATATTTTCATTTGTTTGTGAGATTCCATAGACTAAAATAGGAGTTTGTACAGTAAATTGAAGATAGTAAGAATGCACATAGCACATAAAAATATGGTTCTAATGATAATCAAGCCATGTATGAGTTCAGAGAAGGGCTTGGCTGAAGACTGTAATCAAAGAACAACTGTTGTTCTCTCCTAAAGCCAGCTTTTCCAGGCAGTTAAAGGTCTTGTTAATCCTCACTTAATATCCTGTGCTTATTATGGCTGTGTCTCTTCTCGGGTTGATAGCAATGGGCTGAGAATGCATTAATGCCAAGTTACTTTTTTTTCATTGTACAATGAATAATTACATACAGCTCAGTAAATGTTCATCTACTTAATTAAAGCGTACTCTGGCACATATTGAAGAAAGCATGATGTGAGACATGAAACCTACATTCCTAGAGCAAAAGAACAAGTGTGCAACACGCAGATAACAAGTTTTTCTTGCTGTGATGAGATGCAATGAAATCTAACATTAATGTCTTCAAGATAAAGAGTTAACTAAATATAAGTTATGTTTTTCCATTGCTCTGGACAATGACCATTTAAAAAAATCTGTAGCATCAGAGTACCACTTTATCAACTTGAGAGCTTTCAGAGCTCTACTGAATATTTAAAATTTAGATTATTTTATAATTTAGATACTGGAGGTAGCCATGATTTGTTTTATAATATAGTAAATTATTTAAAAGAAAGTCTAGAGTTTTCAAAACAAATTGATGCTTAGGAAAACTGCTTTGCCTTCCAGTGTCAAGGGACTTATGTAAAGACAAGTGTCACTAGAGAAAGAATCTTGTAAACCACTGGGGGTTTAAAAATTTTAACTTTTTCAGGCATCACACTGAATAAAGCAACCAAAAAATTAGCTCTTCCCCTTATAAAATCCTGTAATATTTTCAAGAACTGTGAAAAAATACATAATTGTGTGATTATATAAAACACCTGCACACCTAAATATTGTCATCACATATCTTTGCATTAAATACTAAGATAACAGACCTCTAAAGATTCTACAGAGAGATCGATGACCTACAAGTAAGGCTCTAACTATGTGATATTAAAGGGATGTATTTTTTCAGAAATTGGGAACCGTGGGTTGAAATTATTTCTGAATAATTGGAAAGTAGTGAATTGTCTATCCCTAATGCCATTCAAATAAATTGATTTCATTAACATTCATGATATACACTAGCTTCAGCAGAAAGCTGAGCACATACTTATGTGTCCTATTGAGTTGAACAAGATTACTCAGCACAACACAAATGCTCCTTAGCAGATGACAGAACTCACCATTTTGTAAAACAGAGAACAACTATAATATTGGAGCATTAGTAGTCCTGTTAAATGAAAACAATTGACAGGTACTCTGAAGAACAGGTTATGAAAGTTGTCTAAGAGACTTTACTTTGGGTTTCTCCAAAACATAGATGCCTCAGGAAAAAAAAGCATCGTTAGGTGTAAATAGAATCTTCAGTACAATATAACTTGAAAAAATTTCTAGTTTTATGCTTGGAAGAAATTATTCAGTAATAAATTAAAATGAAACATAAAAGATAATATTTTCTAAACAACAAAAAAAGCCATCTCAAATATTTTTTAATTTTCTGCGTATTTAGAAGTCCTGTAATTTTGAGTATTTCAAAAACACATCAGTTGAGAGGCTGTAGTAAAGAAAAACAAATCCTAATAATAATGTCCATAGGAATATGGTATTTAGTTCTTTTTCATTTTTATAAGCTATATTATTTCTACAAATTGATAACCTCTCTTAACAGTTTCAGTTATTCACATAGTCCTTATACACATATCAAATTGATTTGCCAAACTACCCAAAGATGAAGCAATAACAATGCACAGGGAATAATTAATTAATTGCACATGGAGTATGAATTTGCTCATCTGAACTATTGAGCAGAAAGACGAAAGAAAAGACATTTAGTGAAATCAGGCTATTTAAGCAAATAATCCTCAAACACAGATTATAGAAATGGGTTTTTTCCTCTGCACATAAAAATTTGTTCTCTTTTACTTAGCAAACTTTTTTATAATAGAACTATTAACCTTGGTAAAAATAAAATTATAGGTGTACTTAAAAGTCTTTATACAAAGACTGTATATTGATTCAATTCACACAACAGCCTGCTAGCAAACAAACACTGCAAAGGTAGCTGGTTCCATGCCTAAATTTTTAATATCCTTAGAGCTTCTGGACCCCTAATTGCAATACTGCTGCCTGGATTTATGAAAAAGAAGTTACTTATTTAAAGGTTGTCCCTACAATTATACTGTGTTGCATCAGACTTATTAGCTGTATGGATCATATCCTCATGGACTGGAGATCTTCTTTTAATTTAAAAGTTATTGGCTAGTTTTAAAGTCCTTTAAACAAATAATAATTTTTGATACTCTTTTTTATTCAGGTTGGTCTACTGATTTCATAAACTACTCTCTAAGATCTGGCTAAGCAAGACTTCAAGAAAAGAGAAAGGAGGTATATTTCCACAGAGTCTTTAGGAGTGATGTTGAATTAAACATGTTCCAGCAGAAAGGAAATATATAATATAATTGTTGAAGAGATCGCTATTCAGGTAGTTTTGTCATTCTCCAGAAAAAAAAGTTAATGTTTCTCTTGATTTTTTATGAAGTAGATGTCTTCTTTTACTAGGATGCATGTATGCATATACTTGTGTACAATTTAGTGTTATCTGATATCAAACAACACTTGACCTACACAAATTACAGATGCAAGAAGAAAAGTAAGCAATCAGTTGATTAGTTTCACATGTTGACTGTGTGCAAGAAAACCACATATACCTCAGTTTCCTCTAAAGACTCAAAATATTTCAGTGGAATTTGTATCATATCCAGTAACCTTTGAAAAAAATGCAAGGTATTATAAGGTAAACTTCTTTAGTTAAACAAAACTTAATAAAGACAAACAACCATTTGATAAAAAGTCATATTAGTGGCTCTATGGTTTCTGTCTGATAGCATTTAAGAATGCAACCTATGCAGTCCTTACAAACATTCTGTCATGCTTCAGCTAACAGTACTATGAGCCCAGAGGATAACTTCATTACATATCCATCTAGAATTATCTCCAAATAAAATGTATTGATCCATCGAAGATGTACTCCTAGAAAATACACATTTGGCTGGGCTGCCCATACTCAGTATGCTAATGAATATTTTCTTTCCTCTAACTTTGTCAATCTCTGTGTTTGTACTCTCCAGAGAAAGAAGTCAGTTAGCAGTTTATCTGAATCAGAAAAATAAATCAAGTGGATGTCAAAAAAAATTCAAAAAGCATCTTCAAACTATTTTAAAGGATCACTTTATATTCCAGATTTTTGATGAGTGATTCATATTTTTAAGTTGAGCAACAAAAATCCATCATCTTTGCAATAGGAAGTCTTTGAGCTCCTAGATGAAATTTCTCATTGAAGAAATACTTTGCACTTAAAGGCCTTGGGAACTTAGATGTTACTTCTTAAACACTTTCCAAAGATGAAAGCATAGGCTTTGTAGCACCTAGTTATGTAAAAAAAAGAATCACATGAGAAATGTATCAAATCAAAGCAAGTATGTTGTCTGCCCAACAAAAATATTATACATCTCCTGCATTTGTGAAGTCACAGCGTGCTACAAGATACAGATGATGGTTTACAAAAGAAATACAGTATTTTAGGGTTTAAATAAAATTCTAAAAACTTTAAGCAATATTGGACATAATAATGTTCTTATTAGCTCAGAACTGGCAATTTACTTACCAGATTTGGACCTGAAATTAATTTATTTTGTGTGTATTACATGCAAAAATCCATTCTAAAAAGGAAAGGGAATGTCAAGATTGTACTGTACTATGCAATGGTTTTATGTTTCGGTTTTCTGCTTTTTTTGTGGTCTTTTCTGTTTTCATTCTCTGATATAATTTTCCTTTGGCTCTTCTTTTGATCATGTTAACCAACCCTGAATAGCTATATGACATCCTTACCTCGTTATCAAACTCTAGAAAGTTAAGCAAAGTCTTTATGGGCCTACAAATTGGTTAAGTGTTTAGTTTCCTAAAGTTTAGCAACCACTTCTTTATCTTAATTGCAGTCAGTTAAAAAAAAAAAAAGAAAAGAAAAAAACAAAACAAAACTGGGGAGTTTTCACACTTTGTTTTAAGACAAAGAACATTTGTATGATTCTGATGAGGCCTTTAAGTATAATCATAAGATGAACAACATAATTAACAATAACAGAAAGATATCAAGCATATGACCTTAAATAATATTTGTGTATTTTTCTCTGTGTTCAGTTTATCAACTTCATATACTGTGTCAAGCAAAATTCACTCTGATATTCTGCAAGACAAAGATAATTTATTTACTTGCATGAGAAAGATGATGACACAGTAAACTACTCAAGTCATAACAATAGTTAATGAGAAAGGAGCTATTGCTCTGCATTTTAGATGGCATACTATGGTATGGGGTACTGTGGTTTCTTTAAAAAAAAAAAGGATATGTCTTGCACTCTTGTTGCAGTGTGCTAAAATGAAGCAGGTACAAATAAAGAAAATAAATAAAATCCTTGGACCTAAAATGTAATTTATGATGAATGATAAAATTGATCTGAATAAATGTCGTCTCTCAAGGATATATATACCTACAGCTATGCACTTATGTATGTATGCACAGAAACCTTAATAGGTTGGCCTACACACCTACTTGTGGAAGTAGCCCTTTTGCCATTACAGACCACTAAGTTTTATTCATATTTCAATGAATTTGTGTAATTAGCTGTTAAATCTCATTAAAAAGCCTACATTGTTATTCTGAAGGCTTCAGAATGGAATTCTGGTTCCATTCTAGCAATAACACTGGTCTGTTTAGTAAGTGATTTTTTTTAGGAAAGTAGTGAGAATGATTCTTCCCTGAGGGTATTAATGATGAAAGAGCTCTAAAATACCTAGTTGTTATAATCACTTTAGCATCAGCAGGTAGAATCCATCCCACATAGAAAAAAAAAAAGAACAAAAAGCACTAATTAGATTATGTGGCTCTCTGAGATTCTCTGGGAGAGTTTTTCAAATTGTTCCATCTCCTTAAAGAAATTCACACATTTCATTAGATCATTGCTGTAACTGCAACCCATTTAAAAAGCTCAGCTATTGTGAAGGACAGACATTTTACCTTTAGGTCAGTAATATTTTACCTTTAATCCCTGTAATATTTCTTTATTTTGCGACAGTAAGGTCTCAGAACAAATATGTCTGTATTCTATTACGTTATTCCTTAGTTTAACCTTATAAAGACAATTATACATTTCCAGTGAGTAGTGAATAGGAGCTTCTTTAGTATTTTAGATGTTGTTTGTTAAACCCTGCAAAAGCTCACATTCTGCTTGCATTCATTACCTGATATAATATTATGTTTATTTTTAATTAAAAATCAGTGGAACCACAAACTACTCTGCCTTCTAAAAACTAGTAGATTTCTCTGAATTTTCAGTCATTACTTCTGCTAAAGGAACATATACACCAATTTCTGTTCAAGAACAGAGCAAAGAGGTATCATTAAATATATGCTTAAAGAAAACTCTGTTGAACTCACTTTGCTTTCTACCACAAAGGTATGCTCTTCTGAAACACATTTGTTTGTGCTCAATTAGCAACATTACCCACAGCTGCTATTCTTACATAAAATATAATCTGAATCCTAAACTGTGAATTTAGCGTATTGAGTAAGTTCAATCAGGCTGTGTTACATTAGATAAATTGTTCCAAAAAATATTGATTGTAGTAAAACTCCAATATTTTTAGGCACATACTGAAACATAACAATCTCTATATCTAACAATGTCATGTGAAAATTTAAGAGCAATATAAGAATTTAAAGTATGCCTTACTGAAAACTTTGATAGGTGTTGTGGTTTAACCACAAATGGCAATTTAGCCCCACACAGCTGCTCCCTCCATGGTGGGGTGGGGGAGATTACTGGAAGGGTGGAAGTAAGAAATCTCACTTTTAACTAAGATAAAGACAGTGTAAGAAGTAAAGCAAAAGCCATACACAAAAGCAAGGATAGCAAGGAATTAATTTACCACTTCCCATGGGCAGGCAGGTGTTCAGCCATCCCCATGAGAGCAGGGCTCCATCATGAGTGACAGTGACTCAGAAAGGCAAATGCCGTCACTCTGAGTGCCCCACCCCTCTGCTTCTTTCCTCAGCCTTCTATGCTGAGTGTGATGCAGTATGTTATGGAATACCCTTTTGTTCATTTGGGCTCAGCTGTCCTGGCTGTATCTCCTCCCATCTTCTTGTGCACCCCAGCTTCCCCCCTGGTAGGATGGGGTGAGAAGCAGAAAAGGCTTTGGTGCTGTGTAAGCACTGCTTAGCGATAATGAAGACATTTCTGAATTATCAACACTGTTTCATCTGAACCTGCCCTGGAGCTCCTTTGAAACATTCCCAGGTGTCCTGTCACTGGGCATCAAAGGAAAGAGCTCAGCATCTCCCTCTCCCCTTCTAAGGAAGCTGTAGAGAGCAACAAGGTCACCTTTCAGCCTTGTCCTCTACAAGCTGGGCAAAACCAGTGTCCTCAGTCACTTCCCAGAAGACATGCTTTCCAGCCCCTCCACAAACTTAGTAACACTCACTTGGATGTGTTCAAGTACCTTAACATCCTTTTTATTGTGGGCTGCAATATATGAGACTGCACTCCCTATAGTATGGGAATGCAATTAGAAACAGCTACAACTGTTTCAGGATGCACTATGGCAGAATTCATTTGCCTTGTATGGCCCTCTGCAGAGAGCAAAGAACGATCTTAAAATACACTGGCTAGGACTTCATTGTCAAAGCATACGTTTTAGCTCATGAATTCCAATTGTCTGAAATCCTTGCCGCTTAAAGATGGTCTTTTTTCTCAAAGCCCTCTGGATAGTGGCCACTCATGGCAAAGGAATTAATCTCTAGCCTTGCTGTACCTTCTAATGTATCAGATCTGTGTTTGGACACATACAAGGGCCCATCTTGTCACACTCAGCTTGCATGAAAATGCTGAGATTCTTTAATGGCATAGACATACCTTGATTGCTTTCTCCACTTACTGAACCTGTTTTAAAATGTATTACCATGTATGTGCTGGAAGATTGTTTTATTTATTTTTATTAATTGAAAGAAAAGGAAACAAAAAATTTCCTTTGTATATCTGAAAAACATCATCAGTTAATTTCATCACATCAAGATTCTCAAGTGGTTCCAGGTAGGCATATAAAAAAAAAAATCTTCTGTCCTTTTTTGAAAGTATCTTAAAGGTGCATAGGGACTCTTACAGAGAAGCAGATGTCTTTCAGTGTAAGGTGACCATCTTGCCAGCCACCACCTCACCCACACCAGTATTAACAATGAGAACCTTAGTCTTCACTAAATGCCTTCAGAATTTCTTTAAAATTAGCAACCTTTATGCACACTTCTAGAGAATAAAGAACATTCTCACTAACCACATCACACTGACCACCACTCTTTCATCTGTTGTAGATTTTTCAGTGTTTGGGCTGATTTGGCACTTTTCCCAATTAAACTTCCAAATGGGAGCTCACTAATGTCTGCTGTAGCTATTTTCTTTTCTGTGGGGAAACAACCATTTTTAATGTGACTAGACTGACATCAGCAGTGGCATGTTCGGAGTCCACTCACAAAGTGGGTGCTCACCCAGCCAGTGGAGGGCTGGATCCACGGGTTATGGTCAAGTGGGACTGGACTCTGGCAGGCTACTGATGGGTGTTGGTATCCTTAACACATCTCAGGCTCCACCCTTCATGATGTGATGGTATCAAAAGTAGGTAACAGTGAAGTTCTTGCTCAGGTCTTCTGAATTTAGATTGGAGGAAACTATAGTTCAAGAAATATGTTTCCTTGTCTACTTCATAACCTGGATTTCATGGCATCCATGAGACAAAAATAGAAAGCTGTATCTCCATCTTTTGTAGTGGGAACAAGCTCTGCACTTCCCTTGGCTCCATTTCCCAGGTGTTCTTACTCATGCAAAACAGCCTGTGCTTGGATGGGCTCCAGGCTTGCTGCACCATCAGGAGCTGCCACTTTTCAGCTCTCTCTGCATGCAGCACAAGCACGGGGCAGGCATGACCGCTTCTCATGGAACACTGGCCAAGACCCACAGCAGAGCAAGTTTTTGAAGGCAAAAAGTAGGCTTGTCACTAGTATGTATCTCACTTTCAAAAACACCCCAGAGAACCACACATCTCCTCAGTCTCACTGTGGCCAGTCCTGGTCATCATTCTTCAAGTTTCCACTTTTTGGGAAACAGGACCGAT
This sequence comes from Peucedramus taeniatus, assembly GCA_013400575.1. NCBI lineage: Eukaryota > Metazoa > Chordata > Aves > Passeriformes > Fringillidae > Peucedramus > Peucedramus taeniatus. The sequence goes on from WBNO01029147.1 coordinate 20,762, forward strand.
TGGTCTTGTCTTGCTGCTGCTGCTGCCTTTTGCTGCTCCGTGACTTGTCTTTGTCAGGCTGAAAGAGATATTCTTTCCAAGCAAAACTGAAGAATTAATCAGCCTGCTCTTGGCTACATCACCTTGTGTTAATATTGATGAGCACTGGCTCTGAAACAGATTTAGAAAAATAAGATAAAATAAATAAAATAAAACCAAGTAAAAGTGTCCACTTGTAATCTTTGTGATATGTGTCCTTTGAAAGTGTTTTTGGAGCTGAAAAACCTCTGGCATTTCAGACAATTAATAGTCTCCTCATCATTTGACTCACAGTGAGCTCAGGGAATAGGATGGGACAGGATAACATAGAACAGAATAGAATAGATTATGCTATATAATGCCTATGGTAATACATGACAATCTAGCACCTAGATATGAGGGGTCCACCCAGGAGCAAAGGTATTTGCAGTGCAGATCCCACCCAGGAGACAAGATCAGAGACAGGCACACATACAGCATACTTCCAGCAGGGACTGAAACATTCCTGTATTGTCAACACTGGTTTTAGCACAAATCCAAAACACAGCCCCACACAAGCTACCATGAAGAAAATTAACTCTATCCCAGACAAAAACAGCACAATAGGGAATGATTGCTGGTTTATAATATCCCTTTGAAAATGCATCTTAATGTTATTTTCACATTGTACTGGAAGTGTTCAGAATACTTTTTTAAAATTAATTACATTTCTGCTAGCATTAACAATATTTAAAGTAAAAACACTATATGAGCACAAATTGTACTTGTACTTGCATTTCCTTCATCAATTTTTCAGTGTTTCGTCAAGCCATAATAAATCATGCTGAAATTCTGTTTTCTGTGACAGTCTCTGAGGACAAATCTAGCGAGAAACACACCTATCATCAAGCCAGAGGCAGCAGGTGAAACACACTTTTGACCATTTTATTTGAGTTCTAGTTCTGTCTTTGTGTAGTTGTGGAAAGAAAAATGCACATTCACTGTCCCCTGTGGAGCTTAATATATAGAAAAAAATTCAGCAACACTTGCTCTTTTTTTTTTGGCACATACTGTCTTTGTGCTGGATAGATGTGTTAGACAGGGGATTAAAAAAAAATCACACTCCACACCACAGTGAAACAAAACTTTTATAAGTCAAAAATGTCTAGGGCAATAAGAAATTACAGTATGACATGAACTTGGTGGCATCCAGTATTCCAGAGTTTAAGAAGTTGCGATACACACAGGTTCAGAAGTCAACACAGCATGAAATAAAGTGCCAAGATCTGGGGTGCCTGTTCCAGTGCCCAACCACTCTCTGGGTGAAGAACTTTTTTCTAATATCCAACCTAATCTCCCCAGACACAGCATCATGCCATTTCCTTAGGTACTATCACTGCTCACCAGAGAGAAGAGATTGATGCTTGCTCCTTTTCTTCCTCTTGTGAGGAAGCTGCAGAATCCTCTGAGGTTTTGGTCTCCTCCAGGCTAGCAGACCAAGTGACCTCAGCCACTCCTCATATGGTTTCTCCTCAAGGCTCTGCACCATCTTTGCTGCTCTCCTTTGGATGCTCTCAAACAGCTTAATATCTTTCTGATATACCCAAAACTGCACACAGTATTTGAGGTAAGGCCGCCCCAGAGCAGAGCAGAGCAGGACAATCCCCTGCCTTGCCTGGCTGCCCATGCTGTGCCTGATGCCCCCAGGACAGGGTTGGCCCTCCTGGCTACCAGGACACTGCTGACTCATGGACAAGCTGCCACTGACCAGGACTCACAGGTCCCTTTCCATGGCACTGCTCCCCAGTCACTCATTCTCCAGTCTGTCTGTACATCCAGGGATGCCCCATCACAGGTGCAGAATCCAGCACCTGCCCTTAAACTTCACATTGTTGGTGATTGCCCAGTTGTCTAATTTGTTGAGGTCTCTTTGCCTTTCAGAGAATCGACAGCTTCTCCTAATTTTGTAGCATCTGCAAACTTACTTATGGCAGCATATGATTTATTTTGATTGCCCTTTAAAATGCTTTCTACAAAATACATTTTTCATTTTTTTTTTTTTAGGATGATTAAATATATTATGAAAAAGACCAGCCAGTTAGGATCTACCTTCTTTGACTCTGCTGGGAGCATATTGATTTATGTTAGTTATCTATATCTTAACTAAATCATTATGATACCATCTTAAATTAAGAATGTACATTTCTTTGTATGCTCTGAAACCTTGCACTACGAGTTGAATATGGAGCATCTAGGTTTTTATAATCTCAATATGTGAATGTTACAGGACAAACACATGCTCCTGTCAAAAGAAAGCTTACAGTATTAACTCACATTGAAAAGTCTGTCAACTACGAGAGAAAACTAAAAACCCCAGAGTACTAGCACTTTCTATTAATTACTGAAGAATACCTTTGCATAGAATAGTAATAGAATACTTAATATAAAAGATACTAGTTATGCAACATATAGTGTAGAAATACTGTGATATCAAAGAAAGCTTGAGCACAACTTACTAGTCCATTTTTTCTGACAATTTCTTACAAAAAAAAAGAAAAAAAGGAAATTTTCCTTTCATTTTTAGCTATGGTACATTGAGCTATGGTACACAAAACTGTGTGAAAATTTCAACCCTGTTTTAAGGCCCTTGAACATCATAACTTACTTCAGAAAAGTTGGCTGAAATCTGAGTCTGTTCCTATAGTACATTTGAGTACTCATGTCATAGAAATAATTGTTTCTGTGACTTTAATTTCTTAGACATATGCTAAATATGGTAAATTATTCCATAGTACACACCTTCTGTTAAAATCTACATTAAGGGATTGCAAGTACTGGATAATTTGATTTTTTATTACATATAAATGTTTTTATTATTTTGCTGTTTTAGGAAACTCTCCCACATGAGTATCAGTCTCACACTCGAGGAAAAAAGATGTGTAACTCTAAGGTTTGCAATGTTGGCTCCAGGCTTTTAAAGCAGAATGCTTTTTTTTAAAGTCCCTTGTGAAAGCACTTTTCTTTTTTTCCCTCTTTTTCTTTAATCCATTTGAAGATAATTTAGTGTTGATGAAAAAATGCACTGTGATAGTAATGAAAAGTGGGTTTCATCTATGCTTAGAGCAAGTATACAAAGACACTAAAAATAAAGTAAAATTTAAGGCAATTAATTTAGCCAATGAACTTATTTCATACATCAGCATTTAATGATTTAAATGATGCTCATTTAAAGTTTCCTCTTTCTTCTTACTTTTTTTTTTCCAAGTATGGAAGTAAAAAGATCTGTTGATAATTAGACTCCACAGGTCCTAGTATTTATTCACCTAACAACATCTACGTCAAATCCACTGAAGGGTTTATGATCCCTTTCAATTTGACATTACCTTTCAATTTCCTGCTAAACCATCACACCAGTAGAACCTTCAGAAACATATTGCTGATAATGTTTGCAACCAGTCCAAAATTAATTGAAAATGTATGTCTTAGTTTTTTCTTTCTCCTGCTAAACCAGAACAGCAAATTCTGCATTTTTCTGGCTGTGGTCTTCCTACTTTTCACTAAGCATCACAATCAGACACAAAAGGCTTTGCATAGATTCATTAAGGGGCTAAACGCTGTTCTAGCTCCAAACTGGAAGGCAAGAAATCATTGTGGAAAGATACAACAGCATGGAATTACCATTCTTCAATCTAAAAAGTGATACAGAGCCATTCCATGATTACTATCTGTTGACCTAAAGTTGAAACAGAGAACAGATATACCCTACTATACATCCCTAATATAACCTCTTCAATGCCGTCTCCATAATGACAGCAAAGTTAATTAACTCCCTGCTCAAAGGCAAAATGGGGTCAAATCAAGACAGGAAATAATTAACAAACCAAAACCCTCCACCGGAATTAAATCTCACCTTCAGTCTTTTCTAGAAAAAACATATATTGGCAGAAGACTATGTACTCTTTGGTGAGGGCTATAACTTTTTCTGCTATTCAGATCCCTTATTTTCCTCACATGAATTTATTAAATTCTTTTCTTACCTTGTTTGTTGGTGTTTTCTCATTCTCTAGCCTATGTATCAGTGCTGCACACCACAGGAGTGGCAGCAAATTGAGAAGGGGATATAGGGCACAATGTCCACAGATAAATGTCCCAGCAACCAGAGAGACCTGACTGTTTTTATCTTTCCCCAGGGAATTTAATCCTGAACGTGAGAGTGTGTGTGTGTGTGTGTGTGATTTCTTAGCAAATGTTTGAGTCCTTTGTGTGTGTGTGAGTGTGTGAGAGAGTCCATGTGCTCACACGTGGACTCTCTGGTGCACAGGCTCAGCCTCACTGGCTGCCAGACCTGCAGGCAGGAACAGCAGCAGCAGCAGCCAGGGAAGCAGGATGGAGAGACCCCTGGATTTCTAGGTTGCGTCTGAGAGGTCTTCAGCAACTGCAAAGAAGAAACCCTGGCCCTGGAATCCACAGATTTTAACAACTCATAACTTGCTAAACATTTTCATTTTTACTGCCTTTGAATTAGATATGCTAGTTTTGATTTGATTTGCTTTGAACAGCTTTTACGCAGATTCATTAAAAATACAAAACAACATTATTTTCATCTGTTTGACTAATATCGTTTTCACAGGAACACAGCATCTGATGTAGAAGATCAGAGGTCCATTTAATCTTATTTTCAAACACTTTGTGCAGTGAGATGCTATGAAAGCTGTCATGTTCAATGGTTCTGTTAGCAAACCCCTCATTTTAGAAATTATTAAATTATGGATCTAGGATTCTCTAAAGACTGGTAAGAATAGAAAACTCAGCACTAAGTAGGGGACAAGAGTGTCCTTCTGAGTAAGCAAGTATCCACAAGCGGAACAGCTGCTGCTTCAATGAATGCTACCAGCAAAACCAGAATTTCTGGGTCCTTAGTGACAGCATGGAGAAGAGGTGACAGCAGCAATGAAGAGTCTGGGTGAGAAAGCAAGAGAGGGCACAAACTGAGACCTGGGGAATCCAGAGGTGGAAACAATATCTGCAGAAGATGAGTTGGCTGAAAGACAAAACACAGCGCTTCTTCTCCAGTGGTCAGTGCTTCAGTGTTCAACTTTTAGGTCATTGCAATTGAACAAGTATGTGTCTATAGATGTATGTGCACATATACAATATATGTATGTGTATCTATTTTTTAGTTAATTAAGAGAATGCTATATAGGGTTTAGAAGACTGATAAATCAGGTCAGTTTAAAACTTTAAATGTAAACCTTACTAAATTTATTTATTAACAACACATTTTATGCTAATAATTAGTTAATCCATATTACCAATGACCACAATTGGTCATTCAATGTCAGTCAGTAACATTAATATGCTACCAATTAATATGCATACAATTTATTATGAGTATACAACACCAAGGATTTCAGGATGACACTACTGGCTATGGTCGTTACTGGTTCTCAGTTGCTGAGATGAAGATGATTAAGACCAAGAGGCTTTTCAGAGAGAATTTATAACTGAAGGGCATTAATTTTATTTCTTCTTTACATTTTTACTATGTGTAATGTTACTAGGCTATTTAGTTGTCCCAAGGGGAAGCAGGCTGTCAACTGCTTCTAAAACTGTTTATACTTGGGTTTTTTTCTCATTTTATGTCATGCTTCTTGAGTATTCCCCAGATCATCCTGTATGCAATACGTCTTTGTCCCTTTGATGATCACAGTCCTCACATACTTTGTGAAGTGGTTATGCACAGTTCTGTCATCACAGCACTAACCAATACATAATATTAATGCCTAATTTTAGTTTATTTTAGCACCCTTACACTTGAGTTCAAGGCAAGTTAATACAGATTACAGAATTTACAGTTTCTCATTGACACAGGCCTCTGCTTTGGCTACAAGGTATCTGGCACCAAGATAAATTATTTAAACCCTAAGCTCAAAGTCTTTGCTCCAGGCAAAACACACAAAGAGACCTGGGCATTCAATAGTAAGATGCACAACAGCCAGTCCCCTGACTAGAGTTTCCAGAATTAGCAATCATAGAATGAGGACAAAATGCATCAAGAGTTTACACACGTGATTCTCATCCAAAGGGAAATTATTTATTATGAGGATTATCAGCCTAGAATTCTCTCACAGACCTTGGTTCCTAAACAATTTCTTTAAGAAACACAGATGAGTCATTTATTCTAAAGGATGCCTGAAAGGAATTCTGCTTAGCAAAAATCTCAGGAGTAGGCAGCTTGCCAGGATTTGGGAGTCCGACTGGATGCTCAGCATAGGAGACAGACTACCTAGAAAGTATGGACACTGATCAAAGAAGGAAACCATGCTTTGTCCCCTTGAGAAAGGCTCATGAATAAGTATTAGATGATTAATTCACTTAAAAGAATAGAAACATGTGTCTAGTCCTAGTGTGACACAAAAATCTTACTAAATAGTCATTACAGAAAGTAAAATTTAGTAAGTTCCAACTTTTTCACCGTATTCAGAAATATTTTCTCATCTCTTAGATTTTTTCCATTCTATATTCACTTTATTTCCCCTAAATTCTATATGTAATGTTGTGGGCTTCAAATGAGTCAATGGCCCCTCATGTGAATCAGTGGCACCTCCCATTTTGGTATCATCAGCAAACTTTCTAAGGGTGTATTCAACTCCTGCACCTGGATCATTGATAAAAATATTGAACAGTACTGGCCCTAGATTTGAAGTCTGAGAGACACTTGGTACAGAGAGACATAGCCCCACTCACTACAACCTGCTCAGCCAGTTCTTCATTCAGGTCACCATTGAACTTGCTCATCCTACAGGTGGACAAGTGGTTGAGAAAGATGTTGTGAGAGACAGTATCAAAAAGCCTCATTGCAATCCAGAAAAACTACTTCAACTGCTTTCCCTTAATCCACTATGTGGGTGACCTTAATCAGAAAGATACTAAATAAGGTAGGACTTTTCCTTTGCAAACCCAAGTTTACTGTGCCTGATGATTGCATTGTTCTTTAAATGACTTTCAATACCACCCAGTATAATCTTCTCCATAATATTTCCAGGACCTGAGGTTAGACTTACGTGTCTGCAGTTCCCTGGGTCTTCCCTCACATCCTTTTTGTAGACTGGAGTAACACTGTACAACTTCCAGTCAGCAGGGACCTCACTGAACTCCCAAGACTTTTGGTAGAGGATCAAGAGCGATCCTTCCATAACATCCACTCCTTCAGTACTCTGGGTCAAATCCCATCAGGCTCATGCACTTACAGACATACAACTGATACAACTGCTCCCTTAAAACTTCAGTGTCCACCAGTGGAAAGTCACTGTTTCTGCAGCTGTGGTCCTCCAAATCAGAGGACCAAGTAGCCCAAGGATTTACCAGTATTATTAAAAACTGAGGCAAAAAGCCCTCAACACTGAATGCCTCCACCTTTTCTTCACCCTTATTTGTCAGGCGACAATCAAGTATCAATCAAACATTTTCCTTAGATATCTCTTGCTATTAGTATATTTCAAAATATCTCTTTTGTTTTTGACATAACACTGACCAGTTTCAACTGTAACTGAGCTTTGCCCTTTATTCTCCCTGCGTCTGTGAACTACATCTCTGTAATCTCCCTGTGAAGCCTAACCTTGTTTACAGAGATCATACAATTTCTTTTTCCTCTTGATCTCCAAGAGGAGATCTCTGTTCAGGTAAGTTGGCCTTCTATGCTACCTGCTTCTTTATGATACTATCTATTAATGATACTGAAAAATTATAAAGTTCTTATGGTATATTTTGTAGTGTGCTATTTATTTTCCATCTGATTCTAGGCATACTCCAACATTTTAATGTGATGAAACAAAATTAATTGAGTAGTCTTTCAAATATTCAACATTATTCCCAACACATTTTCTTGAAATAACTCTGAAATATTTACAGTTAAATTTCACTTTCTCCATTTAATGATTGCAGAACTACTGAAGATTATTTTACAGTCACCTGAGTTAATTGTCAATTTTTCAATATATTCAATATCTAAAGATCTCATTATTTTCTTTACTTTTAGTCCTTCAATGTTTCTAGTGCAAATCTTTTTTCCCATTTAGTATAAAATATTTGTATGCCATTAACTGGATCTCTAAAATACTTCTGCCAGAGGATATTGGGATTTCAGACAAAAAACTACTTGCTTATAAATGAAACAATTTTCTTAAAAAGATGAATAGACTGAGATGCACATAGTCATACATTCAGCATGACAATGCACTATAGTCTTATTTTTCTTTGTTTCTATAATAATGACAAACACATATATGGATAGACAATATGCCTGAAATAAAAAAAGTAACTGATTACTCTTTCAGAACTGTAGCTAACACTTAAGTGGGAAAGTGGAAATCCTAAAGCAGTAAAAATACATCAGAATGGAAAATAAAAAATTAGTGCCTCTATATATTAATACTATACTTTATTGAAGTACTTTATTTTTAATAACTTTTTAATGACTGATTTTGGACTTTAAAAATAGTTCATTCATGAGAATGGGTAACATAATACATTCTATATTTTTATGTAAAAGAAAAGTAATTACAGAATTGTTCTAGAACCAAAACTAGTGCACATATCAACACATTTTGCTACTAATGAAACCAATAAATAGGTAAGAAGCAGCATATTCAAGTGCATCAAACTACATAAACCATAGATGTGTAGGACTGAAATCGTAGCCCACCACCTGAAATACAGACCAGGGTACCAACCAGCAAACTGTCAACAGGTTCCCTCTGTCTTCTTCCCTCTCCATTTTTGCACATTTGTTCCTACCCTAAACAGCTTGATCCCTTCATCTGCCCACCTTTGGTTCCCCCCTAAATGTTCCATACTAAGTCTTCCACCATCCCAGCATGCTCTTTCCCTGTATCCCATAATGAGCCCTGCCCCCAGGGCAGGGATCCCTCAGCCTGTGTGCTGTCCCCCCCCGGAGGGTGATCCCCAGGGACTTGTGGTGCTTTATCTCACCTGGGGCTGATGCTCTCCCAGGACAGCCCTGAGGAGCTCGGGGCAAGGGCTCCTGTCTTCATGCTCCTCTGTGTGGGAGAAGGTAAGCTTTTCATCACATCCCTTAACAAAGGTCAGCTCAGATCTGCATTTCAAGCTGCAAAAAAATTATAGCATTACCACATCAACACTCATTACTTTTAGCTCATCATTCTCCAAGTGATGCAATGCCCATATAGAGAACAAAGCAAGAAACAGAGCTGGTTGTGAAATGCTATTTAAAATCAGCACCGATATACTCTTCACTGTAATACTGCACTCAGCTAAAAAAGGGAAAGGATTGAAACATTATAAATCATTTTAGAATGAAGTACAGAGAGAAATAGATAGCAAAAGGGTCTAGCTATGTTCATGCATACCAAGTATCTAGCTGAAACAAAATAGCTTGATACCGGTCCAATATTCTTTCCCACACACTTTCTTTGACCCTCCCTCAGCCTCTGATCAATGTCTAGCATTAAATAATATGAAGAAAAGTCTGAAATATTTTACTAGGCTGCCTTGAACACTGCAACAAATTAATAATGCAGTCGCAAATCGAAATTAAATCTTAGCTGTTTATCAGATATCCTTAAGTTCTGGTTTTGCCTGTCTTTTCTTCAAGATTAGTAATTACAAACACTTGCTACCAGAATTTCCTAAGCTATCTGTAACTTTAAAATCTCAATATACGGCATCTAAAAGCCATCAGTATATGTTAGTTGTGTGTCCAGAAATATGTCTCAAAACCAGGTTATCAATTGTCTTTGATGTCAACAGTCTTTATATTATTCTTAAGTGTTTATTAAAGAATGCAAGGTAGAATGCCCATCTTCTTTCTAGCTACAAATTACTTATAAATGTTCTTTATGTCATTTTTAGTCTGAAATTAGAGTCAGGGTTACCAGTATTTTATGGCTTAGGTTATGTACGGCTCTGTGCACCAAATTCTGATTCAAGCCAAGGAGAATCCTTCATGAAGAATAACAGAGAAACAGAGGCCTACTAGATTTGTTCTAGATATGTTTCTCTTCTCTGGCATGTGCCAGAATATTTATATCCATAACTTCTGCAAGTACTATCAAGAATAATGAATAATTTTATAACTACAGTGCTTATCTTCCCTGAAACTTCAAGAACCATACAAGGACATTGAAAACATTACAAAAGATAATACAGGAAAAAAACCAAACGAACAGTCACAGAAATAATTAAAGCAAAACCTGAGATGCGAGAAAGCTTTTTTGTATAAACAATTCTTTTCATCCAACCAGCTAACAAACAGCATTTACAGAGAAAATGTACACTCAATAGTGGAATGCACTTCAGATTTGATCAATAAAGAATGATTGTATATACACTGCATTTCATTATTACTGAATTACAGTAAATAATTGACATGTTTAATATACCTTAACTATATCTCAATCCAATGCAAACAGAAAAGGGGAATTTGCTAGGACAGTTTAACATCCTCCCAACAGCTCACCAACTTTATTACCTACACAATCCACTAAATAAAAAAAAAAAAATCTTCCTATTTCAGCACCTCACTACCCTTTCCTGATTTCTTTTCCTCTGCGTATTGCATTAGTACTATTATGACAGAAGGATAATATTTGATGCAATTCTGGATAATTTCCTATTGCTTATTACATTGGTGACAAAGCATAACAATTTCCTAGCACACTTTTTTTTCCCTGCAATATTTACCTTTTCTTCTCTTTTGTTCTACTGACACTGTGTGCAGTAATTTCCTATTATGGAAAATCTCTTTTTATGTCCATGGTATACAGAACTCAAGGTGATAATCTGTCTTGAAGTATATACTAAATAATTTTATTTGGTGCAATGATCATATTAAATGTATTTTCTAAACTTTCACCATTCAAGTGTCCCTTGGAAAGCTTCCACTGCACAATGCTGTACTGTATCACATTCATATGGGAGCTATCACTTTGCTGTTATCCTCTTTTTTACTTTGTATCTCCACAAAAGCAGTGCATTGGACAGAATAAACATTGGCATTTTTGGTCACAGGCTGAAAGTCCTAATTTACTGGAGCTGAGGGGTAATACAGCTAGTGTTCAAATGGGCATCTGAACAGAAACCAGTCCATTAGTAAAGACAGGGGGATCAAGATATAAATTCTGCCAAATGGCAGAATGGCATTGCACATACTATGTAAAAAGTCATTCTGCCTGTGTGAAGAACTGACATCTCTGCTTTTTTTTAGGATTTTGAGAATCCTATCCTATAGGATTCCCAAGTCATCAAACTCTGCTGACAAGAGATGGCAGAACATTACAGTAGTGACAGCTTTTGCCGAGAATGTCCATTGTCTAAATCTCAAACACAACTACACACCACCATCATCTTGACTGTTCACGACAGATAAAATACAATAAATTTAGTCCCAAAGATAAGAAAAATCTTTTAGCAGTAGAACAAAACTAATTCCTTGGATTCCACTTGAGAACTAAGAGTTTTATGGTACAACATCTAAATCAGGAAACATTGCATAAAAGAGAATTGCATTCTCTCTCTTGTCTGCAAACAGATTTCACATGTGGCCTCTAGCAGAATACAAGGAACATTTAACAGGGAGTTAAAAAAATCCCAGATAATTCTGATACTGAAACACATGAACCACATCTCCCTGTGCACAGTGCATCTGAAGGAAATACTCTTTATTTTTTAAGTCAGAACTGTACTCTAAGATATTGCTGCTATTTAGTTTTCTTGAATGGAGATATTTTGTGTTAGAGGCAGCTTAGAACCTTACTTGTGAAAGCTTTAGTCAAGAAGAGATCAGTAATATGGCACTTTCCCCTCCAGCTGTCTCCATCACTATATTTGCTTTAATGCATCCTTTCATTGTTTGGGTTGTATTATACTTAATCTTCACACTATGACTGTATCCTGTATTGTGGATATGAAGCAGTAACATCAGCACACTGTAGTATCACAATATTTGTGGAATGATCTCCATGCACTCTTTTCTATCAAAAATTCATTATCTGTTTCATGCAGTAAAATGATTCTAGTCTGAGTGAAGTGGGGGTGGCACAATGGTGTCCTCCTCTTTGTGACTTCCCCTGAAGGACTCCAACACATGTTCAAAAGACTAAGTTAGGAAATGGAAGTTTACAGAATATTTGTAATACTCTCCTACTGTTTTCAAGAATGTTAGGTCTCACTGAAAACATGCAGTCTGGGTTCTGGGTCAGAGTTCAGACCAACAATCATGCCTGCATTTATAACCACATGGACTAAGTAATGGGAATACAGAATATTCTGCATTTGGTCAGAATTTTCAAAAGAATTATTTGATATGAGTGAATGAATATTGTATCCCAAGTCAAATACTCATTTTTAAATATCACTGCCTATATGCTCTGCACATGCCTACATATGCTGTCTGTGCTTGCAAAGCATAGTGCACCGTTTTATTCACAGCATTATTTGTCACAGAAGACCCCACTGCATTTTTTAAAGCAAAGCAACCAGTCTATCCACAATTAGAGGGAAGTTACCTGGAAGCAAAATGTAGGAGCTATTTAACAAAATACAGCTACCTCACACGAAAGTATATGACAGTGAATGAAGAATAACAAATGCAGCTGAAAATGTAGGAGGAATTCGTAATGTAATTATCCAACTAAAATTTGATCTGCCTTGGCAAAGTGAGCAGGGAACTGTGAACGGGGAAAATGTGAATACCAATAGTAACACGTTATTCTGTAGAACTATTTTGGTGTATTTACTTCTTGGAGATTTAAAGGCAGGAGTGCCTGCTTACAGATAGTGTAACTAAGGCATCACAGCCTGTCAGGTCTGTGATACAAGTTTTCCACTAGCAATGCTGATATTCACGTGCCTGACAGGTCAGACAGTTAAGTATCTGCCCATTTCTGATTTCAGCACATTTAAAAATTCTTGGGAGTATTTAATCATAGTGATTGACTTAATGGTCCTTGCCAAGTCACTTTCATCCTTGACTGATACCCAAATGATCAATAAGCTTGACCATGCCAAAAGTGAGAACGAAGAGAAAAAAAGAGGGTGAGAAAGAAAAAGAATGAGGAAGAAAACATAAAACACAAAAGGAGGAAGAAAAACAGAGTGAATAAGCACAAGAAGGAAAAAGAGAAAGAAGAGAAGAAGGGAGGGAAAGAAGAAACTGAGGGGAGAAAGGACAGAAGGAGGAGAGAGAGAGGGAAGGAAGACGGGAAGAAAAACTAAGATGTAGGAGGAGGACACATTATGAGTATGAAACATAAAGCATAATCTACAACTTGAACCCAGAATCACACAAAAGGTTATGGGATACTAGTATTGAACAACAAATAAATCACAAGAAAAATGCAACATCACAGTGTTGGAGGGTTGGGGTGGGGGGTGAACTATAAAGAAATTCCAGTCCATCTCTACATTAAAACTACCAAATGTGCCTAACATTTGACTTAATAGCTGAAGTGCTATTTTTAAAATGCATCTGAATGACTTGAAAACTTAAGGGTCATTGAAAATTAGTAGGAATTTTACCACAAAAAAAATTTTGGTTCCTTTTTAACTGTAAGCAATTCATTGTTCATGTTGAACATCTAACTGATGAACCAAAAGTTCACTTTCAGAAGTAATACAGATAACTTGCAGCATAAATCTTGCTGGATGTCAAACAGATATGACTTCTAATGACAATTAAGTAAGACCTCTAAACAAGTTAGGTATTGAAGCACTGAGCAATGCAATACATGAATTAGAAATAGCAAGTCTGTATCTTCAGTATCTATTTCTTATCCTCTACAACTGATAAAGTATTCATGCCAAGGGATTTTTTATTTCAGAACTAGAAAGTGCTCTTGGGGGAATAAAGGCAGAATTTTATTGAGGACACACACCCCAAAATATGAATACACGAGGTGTGAACATCTATGCTGTTCTGAAAGCACAGGTCTCCAGTTTTGAATTTCTCTTGAAAAAATGGATTCCAGTTAAATGCATAAATGTAAATACATTTATAGAGTAAAGAGAGAGATTCCATAATTAATAAATACAGTTGACAGGTTTAGAACAGAGTTATTTTCACCTATCCTACTTTAGCTAAAGCAAGAACCACTTGCTCTAAAAATTTTGAAAATTTTAAATGAAATTTTGTCCTAACACTGATCCTACCATGGCACTGCCCTTAACACCAACACTAGGCTCACATCACTTGTGCGATCACATTCTTGTGTCACTGCAGAGGAAGCAAACAAGCCTACCAAGTTTCAATTACAGCAGTCACACTTCAGGACTTATGTGTCAGCAAGAGAAGGCTGTGGATGATACACAGGGCTGTGAAATATATACCTTGGCTTCTCCCCAGTCAGCCAACATGTATGGATCCAATGGGACTGCTTAGTGTCAGCACTTGCAGCTGAAAGTATTCTTTCCTCATGCATTAGAGCTACAGAGCTGAGAACAGACAGCCATATGCAGAGCCACACTCTGAATTGCTGCTGGCCTCACTGAAAGAGGGTTTCGTTTTAAGTACAGGTGGAAGAAAGGCACATATTGCTCACCCTGACACCCACATGGGAGCAGAATTACAGCCATGCAAACCTCCTCTTTTACACTGTGCTTTGGAAGTAAAGGCTGAATCATTACCTTTCCAGAGTTCTTCAAAACTATTATCTATGGTGTTGTGGTACTATTACATATATCATGTATATATACAAATATGTGGTCATACAAATTCATACAAGCATCTACACCTATATAGAAAGCCTCAGTTCACATTCAAAGTTTCTAACCAGGATGGAGCTTTCCAAAAATGCACTCCATGCATGCAAGACATACCCCTACACAGCTCAACACAGGGAAATGCAAACCCTCTGTGGACACACCTGCAAAGATCCATGCTTTGTTACTGGCTGCCAAAATTTCCCAGCTCACACACCCATGTCCATCTCCATCGGCACTTCAGATTATGCATTTGCAGGGCTCATGCATTTAACACATGCACATGTGCACACATGCACCATATGCACATCCATGCAACAACTCACACACACAGACCTGTTATTAATTATTAATTAATAATTAACAATAACATAATAATATTAATAATTTACAATTAACAGTTGTGTGAACAAACCCGTGTGCACACACGTGCAAGACAAAAGCATGTCAGAGGCACGCATGCTGACGTGTAAGAACACGTTCACACAAATACACGCGCTCAAAATGCACATATACACAGAGGAACCGGAAAGAATCCATGCACACTCACACAAACACAAAAGTGTGCACACACACCCGCTCTGAACCGCACAAGCACTTTCACACACATGCACACGCGGGCACGCGCACAAACACACACCACACGTGCGTTCACATTGAACACGGCGGCACACACACGCACACACAGACACGCGTGCAAGCGCACACACTCACAGGCACACGCGCACCCAAACACACACTCCGCCCCCAAGAGAAACCTCCCACGCAACGCACTGCGGGGCCCGACACAGGCGCGCAGCCCTTACGCGCAGAAATGCACCCCCACCACCCCCGCACACCTGGGCCGACACCCCCGCACCCACCCACGTGCGCGCCTCCGCACCGCAGGCGGTGCCTGCCCGCCCCCTCCTCAAGCTTCCCGCAGCGGAAGAACCGCGCGGGTTGCGCGGTGGTTGGGCGGGCAGAGGAGGGCAGCCCCAAGCGCGGGTTGGAGTCCCGCAAGCCGGGGCAGTGCCGGTCCCGCAGTCCCCCCGCTCC
>WBNO01029147.1:39388-62422 GCA_013400575.1 Peucedramus taeniatus
GGGGCGAGCGGGGGCTCCGGCGCGGCTGCGTGGCGAGCGCGAGTCGCGGGGCGGCAGCACCCGACCGAGGGACGCGCAGCGCAGCGGCTTCCCCAGCACCTGTTGAGAGCCGCCGCTTGCCCCTGGGAGTGGGGTAGGGAAAACACGCTGGGCGGAGAGGGAAAAAGCTGGGATGAAGCACAAGAAACAGGGGGAAAATGGGCTTTGCAAAACCGGCCGTTTCTTTCTCGCCGTTGTTAGGGCCTAAGCTTCCCCGACCCCAGTGCCGACCCTGGCAGTTGCCATAGACTTCCTTTGGACTGGGGCGGTTCACCCAGAAACTGCTGACCCAGGAGGTGAGATTTTACATTCTGGATGTGGGTTCCTTTAGGCAGCCAAGCCTTAGAGGGCTGGCTTGCACTCACTGCAGCACTGCATCTATTCTGGACGTTTATATTAATTCTCTCTCCACTCGCGTGAATGGAAGCATTTTACTTCGATTTACATTCCCATTGTGTCAACACAGCTCCTGCCCCCAGAAAGCAGAGGCAAAGGATGAATGAATACCTGCCCACGTAAAACATTCCAGATGTTGGGTGCAAGATGACTCCCCAGATCCTGCATCTGCTCTACCATTGCCTTGCAAGGCCTTTTTACCACACCCCATCTCTGCAAGCTCTAGCCCATACCCTTCCTTGCTTAAACACTTCTACTGAACAGTCCAACACCACATCATAACACCCAAACTGTTGCTGTCATTCCTGTCATCCAGACCACTTCCACAGCTTTGCTTGGTATCTGCCTTTCAGGCTTTTCCAATTTTTGTCATTGTCCTGTCATCATTTCTCCAGTCATGACCCACAGCTATCCCATCATTACAGACGTCAAACTATCCCAGGATGCTTAAGGAACCATGTTCACATCTGGATAATTAGACTCTCCTTGGATATATTAATATGGACAAAACAAATCCTTCATGTTTATCTATAAATTCATGACTCTTAGGAACCTTCAACAATACTTGAAAGGGGTTAGAAAAGCGGGAAGAAAGCAGGTGAAGGTGGAAGAAAGGAAATTGTCAGAACTGCTGAGGAAGGGGTGATAGGAAGAGCTAAGTCAAGAGGAATTGTTCCTTTTTCAATTAAAATCTTGCTTACACAATATCCCATTTATGCCATGGAACCATCTCCAACAAAATCTTCCTTCAATAGGCATGGAGTAAAAAAGCAAAGAAATGACACCACTGAAAACTGAGTGGCACAAAAGGCATTAAAACAAACAAACACACCCACTATCCAGCCTTTAGAAAAGGCCAAGCAGAGTCCTGATCAGTTACCGGGGGCTGATAAATCCTGTGCTCCTCCCTTTCGATGAACGAGGCACCCAGGAAAGCTCCCTCCCCTCACACCACGGGAGAAATTAGAAGCACCATTGAGGCAAGGGAGACACAAACGAAGTTTGGAGGATTAGGGAATGGAAAACTCCACTGTCCAACTCCCTTACAGAAAGTGGAGAAGAGGGCGTAAAAGAGGCGGAAAAAATTAGGCAACATCAGTGAGCTTTGCCTCCTGGGATTTAGGAGAGAAGTCACAGATATTTGCAAGCCTTCGGTATGGCACCACCTTCCACCAAAAAAAGAAAAAAAAAAAAAAAGAAAAAAAAATAAGAAAAGAGAGAAAAAAAGACCAGATTCCACAAGATTCCTCCATCTCTTATGTTTGACTGTCTCTCCAAGAGAGAGCACCAAGGTCGACTTTTGTCTGCCTGGCTAAAATGAAGCTTTGCCGCTGCTGTTGTTCCTCTGTTCCCCTCTTGCAGTTGTGACAAGCGGAACAAGGGCAGCTTTTGAAATGAAAGGGAGATGAAGCACTGAGATTTTAAACGGCTCATTGACAAGAGAAGTGATGAGAAAATGAAAAGCATTTCCATTTCCAGTGATGGGTACCTGGCATGTGGGAGTATTTAGCAGGGACAAAGCTTGCTCTGCTTCTTTTAAGCACCTCTGCAATCTCCCTTTTCCCTCATTCCAACCTCAATCCCGCTCCCTTCATGCTCTACCAGCCCCTCCCCACCGCTTCCTTCCCAGTCACTTGATTTATGGTGTTACTGACGATGGGTATGGGATTACTGGCGGATGGCTTTCCTCAACGGGGCACGGGTGGGCGCAGCGAGATGCTGGCTCTGTCCCCGAGGCGGGAATGGTCGGGAGAGTAACAGCAGGTTCAGGTTTCCTCATATCCAGATGGTCGATGCCGGTGCTGCATCTTTGTGTGCATGTGTGTGCGTGTCGTGTTAGTTCGTGTGTTTGTGTGTATGTACCCATGCAGGGGGGCAGGGACACATTGACTGGAGCAGGGACAGCGTCGTCCTTCCTTTCCAACTCCTCGACACCCGCTCACCTCCTCTGGGGTGGCTCTTTGCCGTGGTGACACAGGGCTGGCTGTGCTCAGCGGGCTGCGCACCGCGACTCGCCGTTTGTTCAAGCTACGCAGTTCTCCAGGGTTGCAGGCAAAGTTATCCTCTCTCACCCCCGCCTTTCTCAGGACAAAAACACGGCATGGCTGTGCCCCCGCTTAGCGCTCGGCTCCTCCGCCTCCTCTCCCGCAGGGCAGCGGTGAAGAAGCGCACGACCCCTCCCAGCAGCACCAGCAGGGACTGATTCTCCTCTCCCTGCCGGTGCCACTCGGGACCCGCAAAGGGCACAGGAGAGCCTCACCTTGGCTTTCCTCTTTTTCATTGTGAGAGGCAGCATTCTCAAGGCGGAGCCGGCTCGGAGGGCGACTCTCCGCCCGCAGCCTCCACCGCGCCCGGCTCCGGCCCCGACCCCCGCAGCCGCCGGAGGTGACCGCACCTCCGGGCAGCCCTTCTGACAGTCTTCCGTCCTTCGGCTTTGCTTACTTTATCTCGGTCACTCCTGCACGTCTTCGGCTGACAAGTCTAAGGCAGCTCTAGGGTCGGTTGATTGGTCGGTTCGGCCGACACACAGAAATAGCCCCTCACTCCCTAAGCACAACCAGCCCGTTCCTCTGCGAGAGGCTGAGCGCTTCAGGCAGCCATACAGGATGGAGAGGGACAGGCTCTACCTTCAACTCCATTATCAGCATATCAATTTGCAAGCACCAGTGCATGAAATCTAAAGAATTTTATGGATGTGCTTTAAAATTCCTCCTTCTCCAAGATTCCTGTGCAGAAACGTAGCAGAAACTCGTAGTCTACCCGTGGTTTTTAGCTTGTTTGTTTGTATTTGGGGGCGGGAGGGAGGATGTTTTTGAGCAACAAGTCTAGCAGGGTAATTGCCCATCTAGCTTAATACCCTTTATCTCCAACCATCACAATTAGCAGCAGGCTAGTGAAGGATTGGAGAAACAAAGCAAGTGGAGTGACTAGCATGTCCTGGATTTCAGCAGCCAACAGCTTTGGGTCTCCTAAGATAGAGGCTGCTTTTGAAACATCACATTTGGAAAGGCATGGATTGGGCTGTGTTCCTCTCATTTGTCCATTCTCTTTCATTCTGCTACCTTTTTCCTTTCCCTTGCCTTACCTTCTTTCCCTGTTCCATACCGTGGCATTCATATAAATCCTGCATTCTTTACACTCTTCATCTGGCTGAAAGTACTGGCTTGTATGAACATTTGTGATACAATTGGTTGTTGTTGATGTGCTCTGAAGGTCTACCCACAAAAACTGAGATTTGAAACCATTGAATGCACATATATGTAGTAACAAGAAAGAAAAGCACGTACTTGTTCAGAGAAATTTGAAAAAGTTTTAAAATATCCTGTGGGGTTAGTTCAATTTGCCTGATTGTAACAACTTTTCAGAGAAAATGTTCTGAAGAATAAGACAGCCTTGTAGTGTAGCTTTTTTAAAAAAAATACAGCCTTAGACTTTGTCTGATTTTCGGAGGTATTGAGCATTTACAATTTCAGGTGGCTCTATTAAGAGTCTGGGGGACATATTAGCACCTCTGAAGCCAGGCCAAGTGAGTCCATTATTATGATACCGAGACAGAGAGAAACAGTATAAGTGAAAAAAAGCATTTATAAAATAAATTAATATAACATTTTAATTCTACAGAATCTAATAAATTGGAATGATAGGAATAAGAAAGGCTTTATGATCTGCTGTAAAATTAGTTTTGGGGTTTTTTTTATTTTTTTTTCCTTTTCCACTAGTAGGAAACTTCAATTCTAATTCCATGGGGTTGTGATATCTCAGCTTCAACTACTTGCTGATGCGTATCATTCAGCTTGTGTTTCTGACCATAATGGTTAAGGTTGAAAGGACAGAACAAAGCCTTTGAGGGAAATTAACTTACCAGTTACTACAAAGCAATTTCTAGGAAAGAGCAGTCAGAGAACAGAAAACTTGGTCTAAGCTGCTGTTTTTTTCCTTAAACCCCTATAATTTTAAGAGAGCTCTTACTATGTGAGGTATTTGAAGGAGAAATATTTAAGTCACAAATCAGAGACACATCTGATAAAAATAATTATTGCAAGGCTATAAACTTTACTTCATAATTTTGTTTATGTAATTTCCATGCTAGAGTTTATTGTAAAAATCCAGAACTTTTACAAGATTTAGACATATGCCTTTTAATCAACTCTACAGAAGAATGTTTCCTTGTTGAAATTTGAAATTTCAAATTTCTCTACAAAAAAAGATAACATTTGTCTTTATCTAAAATTCAAGGAAGAATATTTGGCAATTATCTTAGGCCTAAATAGAAGTGAGTGTGACACGTAACCAGTTTTCAGACTCCTTTTTTTAAAAAGAAGCCTAGTAGTATTAGAAAATATTGAAGGTCTCCTTCCCAATATCCAGTTTATCTACTGGGAAGTAGAATGGAGAAGGATATTGGACTATAAGGAGGATTACTTAAAATGCACATATACACACAGACACACCATTTACATTAGTACTTGTTTGCATTTAGTTGTTTACCTCTCCTGGGCAGATTTACAGTCATTGTTGCATTGCTTTATTCTCACAGAACGAGTAAGATTTAGTATGGCTTCATAATTTCAGCATTACAGATGCTGAGTACTGTTGTAAATGTCAAAGATGGAAATAGTGGGAATTCATCATGTCCTTCCCAGGGCCTGAAATCTTAGCTGGGTAAGTTTATAGATTTAGGAACAGTGTTACTCATAAAGGGTGAGCCCCGGGGTGCTGGGGCGAACAAGGGGTTCCAGCAGGGCTGGTCCTCTTATAGAATTCTGTTGTTGAAAAACAAGATGGGCTGCCCATTTTTCCTTGAATTCTACAAAATGCTTAATAGCTTCATGTGTCATATTTGCATTGTAGCATAGAAATAAGGAAAATAACTGTAAGTAACTGAACCACAGAAGCATTCCTGGGGTGATGAATTCTCATCCCTCAAGGCCTGTAAATAACACAGGCCGTCTTTGCAATAGAACTGAAAGAATTTGGAGGCTTGAGGCAGAAATGACTAAGTTGATTACTTGGATTATACTGCTATTGAATCACTGTTTCTGACCTTGAATTCTATTCTGTCTGTTTCCCCTATTTATGTATCTTATTAGCCTTATCTATCTTTATGCATGTAACTTGATTAATTCTCATGGAAATATGTATACATATATGTTTACACATGCATGTGCAGAAATATGCTTGTGTAGAAATTATATCCAAATATTTGATGATGTTATGAAGAAATTCAGCAGACTGCATTGTTACCTTACAAAGGCACAGGTAACAGCTCAAAACTTATGTGCTTCCTAAGTTATCTATTACCTCTTAATTTATTGTGTATTCCCAATCTCAGAAGGAAGTTCTACTATAATACGTAATTGATTTCACTAACAAAAGGAGAGTGATAGTAGTGATAGCTAGGAGTACTAGTTAGGAGGAAAGCTTGATGAAAAGAAAAAACACTAGTTACTAGAAAAAATAATAAAAAACTTAAATTAGAATTGACTGACATATTTATTCCTGCTGATTTAGGAGTTTTTTTTACCAAATGTAGTTTCTATAAACTGTTTTTAGTAGATTGAAAACCTCTAATCACTTTTCAAGTATACAAAAAATGAACATTTCTGTGCTATCTTCTGGTTTATTTCAATACTGGTATTATCATTTGAAGAGACTGACATATCTCAGAGGTGGCTGAATTTCAGTTAAAAGTAACTCTCTGCCATCATTATCTCCTCACAGAGCTGTTTTCAAACCCAGCAAGAGGATACCTGCAAATGTAGTTTGGAGTCCTGAGTGAAAATGAACCACATAAATGCAAAATGCACATATGCTCATTGAACACACTGTTGAGATGGAACTATTTGAATTACAAAACCTTTCCTCCACTATTTAATCTGACCCAGAATGAAAACTTCACAGTCTAATATAGTTAGCTTTCTTGATTGCTGTGCAGTTTTTTTGGGAGCTGAAGCTTGGTCTAATTAAATGTACTCTTTGAAAAGCCTATACTAAAAGTTGTATTTTTGCTTCCTTGTATGAGCTTTGATCCAAAGAAAAATAGAAGTTATAAAACAGGATATAAAAAGAACCTCTAAACTGTCTGTTGTTTGAGCCCATTGAAGGCAAAAGGAGAGTCCAGAATAAGATCTCTGAGAGCAGATTTTCCTGTTTCTTTTTGTACTGAGTTTTGAATTACAACTTTCTGTACATATATTTTGACTCATAAATATTAATTATAATAGAAGTAATGTATTTCACAATATATGCTAGATATTTTAATTAGAAGTGGTCTTTGGAAAACTCTTATTGCGTTGTAAACCCAAGGATTACACAAGTAAATTTTTTATTATTAAGGGAAAATAAATTATATATTTGGATACAGTAGGAAAAAGCTCTTTCCACATTTCATTGATGGTCACATCAGTTCTCAGGATGAGTTCACTGGATTCAGTGTAATGATAGTATGCTAATACAATGCCAGGTGTAGTCCTCAGAACTCCAGAATGGTCCTGTTTTTGTCAGGACACAAGGTGAATTACAGCAATTTTTTAACCTAGTTTAGTTTAGAGATTTCATACTATTTTTTTTTTTTTCCAGTGAAGGATTCTAGAATTTGCACAATGGTGCTAATGGCTGTAGAGGAACTAGGAGGACTTAAGAAAACAGATTGCAGTTTAAAATGCTTCAAATTTAATTATAAATGCAATTTGGTTTTACTTGTATCAGGTTATCATATATTCCAGCATGTAGTTACATTTGAAAATGCTGAATTAGCTAGTAAAACCGAAGCACAAATATCAGAAAGTTTCCATGTTAGTTTTATTGTATTTATTTTCTAACACATTCTTTGTATTTGCCACTGCCTTAGTTTAAAGACATCTGAAATGCTGAGTCAAAATCGCAAGGACTGAAATATAGTGGAAAAGTAAAGTCCAAATCTTGACTTTTGGGAGGCCTACATGGTTAAACAAAGGTTGTGGGAAGGAAAGAATAGGTCTTTGGCCACCTCACATAATCATGTCCATTGGCTTTGTGGTAACAGATGCTTTTTTCTTGCATCTCCAGGGGCATGCAGGAACATAGACATACTAGCACTCCTGGTAGCAGGCATCTGTAACTGTGTCCTCTGTCAGGAAGAATTCTAATTCATGACTATGGTCGCATCTTCTGTGATTTCCCTTGAATACATCTGTGCTGACACGTCAGTTATATGACTCCTACTGACTGGAGCAGTGCTTGTTGCATAGAATGGCAGAATTGAGTGGGTTGGCAGGGACCTCAAAGACCATCAAGTCCAACTGTTATCCCAGGAGTTCTGAGTGATGAGTGCCATGCATGACATGGCAGTTTTAATGGCCACAAGAGAAGAAATACGTATATTTAATAACTCATAATAAAAGGGCAATCTTTGTGTCAATATAGTGCTCACAAAATTTCTCATCTGATTAGAGAGTTTTAATTGGTATAATATATTGAAATTATATATACTGCACTGTCAGCAGTGGAAAGTTGCACCAATCAACCATATAAGACACAGTAATTTTGAAAACGTACCGACAAACTTATGATTCACAAAGCCATTTATCTAATATAGAAATGAGCAACAGAATCATGTTTAATATAGAACAAGTCCAATGGCATTGCTGATTCCTGCATGCCTACTTCCATGACTTTCCTAAGGATATGCTTCAAAATTCCTAAATCTTTCTAGTACTACAATTGCAGTCCATTGAAGCATGTATGAGTTTCTACACTATTTTCAGCTGCTTTTAAATTAGACTACCCATAAAAAACCCCACCATTCTCCTAAACTCTATCCATATATTTTTACTACGCTCAAATCTAGCTCATCAACTAGCTCCTGTAATTTTTCTGAATTTATTCAGCCTCCTCTGCACTTCTGGGCTCCCTTCCCAAATTCTCTTCCCACTCCACAAGTACCGCTGGAGAAGTCTCAATAACATAAAGCCTGCAGAAAAATATAAAAAGTTCTCTTCAATTTCCATGTAATTTGTAAAGTCCTTTTTTGGCCCAGAGCAATAATCATGTACGAGTAATATGCTAGGAAATGAAATATCCTCCCAGCCTTAGAGTCATAGATTAGATTTACTAACTTTTTTTAGGAAGTTCTTTGGATTTTGTATCATCTCCAAGAATGCAAGATTGGAAGAATAGTTTTTCAGTTATATTTCTTTTCATTCTTCAGTGTCTTGTGCCTGTTTACCTGATTATTGTTTGGTAACCAAATTAATACCCATTCACCCCAAAGAAGAAAACTTCAAAACACACTATTAAAAAAGTCCAAAATTTGATAGTGAGATATTCTTACACTGACTTGTGTATAAATGAACAGTATAGAATCACATAGTTAAAATTGGAGCGCTTGATATATTTTGGAAATCCAAGATGTATCTTCTTGGTTTTTCAAGCTCTAATGTATACAGCTATAC
Source organism: Peucedramus taeniatus (assembly GCA_013400575.1). Classification (NCBI taxonomy): domain Eukaryota; kingdom Metazoa; phylum Chordata; class Aves; order Passeriformes; family Fringillidae; genus Peucedramus; species Peucedramus taeniatus. The sequence continues at coordinate 48,256 of WBNO01029147.1, forward strand.
TGTCCATGTGACATGGTAAGAGAAATTTTACAGATCTAATATTACTCCTGTTAATGCTTTACTAATATCGTCGTTCTGGGATAACCACAACTGACTTGTTGGGGCTCTGGATTCTACATAATATTGTAAGATAATAAAATCATTAAATACAAAAAGAAAAAAAATCACATAGTTAAAACAGGGCTAGATTTGTAGGGGTACTGTTACACGCTTGTTCCCATTGACTTTGTGTATTCCAATGAAATCAGGGGAGTTTGCTGTGTATCTGACCTGTGAAAGGTACTGTTCCAAATTGCTCCCTTTGGGGCCTCCTGTATTCGTCCCCCCTTTGAAATCCATTGTCAGCTGAGTTAACACAAATCTAAGAGTCAGAGTATGCCACAGATACCAACTAAGGAGAGAATCTGCTCATCAGAACCACTGTAATTATTAAGAAAACATGAATTACCTCCTGGAATTTATGATAAATCTGAAGTAACTATATGTAAAATGGATAGTTTATTTTAGAATATTGTATGCAATACAATGAGCATTGAATCATCACTTCTGAAAACACAACTGCATTGCAATGTTGAGGTGTTTTCTGAAGAATACTTTCTTCATTCTTACAAGTTTTAATATTTTGCTTATTAAGCTAGTACACAGTGTCCTGTAGGTAAACATCCTCTGGCCAAACTGATATGGATATATTTATTTGATCAACTGTTTCTCCTCATCTGCTTCCTCCATGCTTCCTGTGTACAAAATTTATTTCCACTATCTCTTTTGTGTCATACAGTTTTTGTGTTTTTAATTCAGATTGCTCTGGGCAAGGTTCCTATTCTTTGTCTGGCACACTTGGATGATTGTGCACTTTTTAGAAGTTGTATCTTTGATTTTTCCTCTTTTCCTGTCTCTTATCAGTATTAAAAATATGTTCATTATCTACCTGAATGTCCGTATTTTACAATCTTGATGTCTTTTTTTCCCTACATGACAATACTATTTTTTAAATTTCTTTTCTATTGTTGGCTGAAATAATGTTCCTAACAGTGTTTCTATTTCACACTGCTTGGTGGCTCTAAGTCTTCCCATTCAAAGCTTCTTACTTCTCAAGTGAGAAGTCTACTTTTGAAAAGGGTGATCATCCATTCAATTATAACCTTATTGAAATATTTACCAGTAGATTATTTTAGAGCTTGTCCCCACTGAACTGGAGAGAAGATTTGTCACTGACTTTTAGCAGAATAGAGCAGATTGATGCTAAAAAGCAAAATACTCATTTCAATACAGAGGAGTTTATTTAGGATGTGACAGCTCTACAAAACTGTTTATATCTTGCATGGGACTGAACTGATGAAACTGAAAAGCTGTAACAGTTGAACTCCACCAGATTCTTTTTGCCAGTACCCTAAAATTATATTAGAGCTAGGTGGGTAAGTTGTTGACACTCTCAAAAACCTTACAGGCTTTGGAACATTTCTGTTCACTGTCTTATGAGAGTAGTCAAGTGACTCAACAAAAACAGTGTTTCAGATGATAAGATTAATATCAGGTTTTATTATAGTTTTCAAGTCCTATTCTAATTCATCATTCATTTATAAAGATGGCAGGAGTAAGGCTACAGTTGCAAGATGACCAAAAATCTAAAATCCTTTTTAAAGCTTAAAGTAAATATTATCAAAATTTTAGAAGACAATGAGTCAACAGTTTATTAACCAATCACTTTTTTTTTTTTTAACTGATTTGGTCTAGAATTTGGCAGAAACACATGAGGAGCCCTGAGAGTTTAAAGTTTCTGGCTGATCTCTAAATCTAAAACAGCTGAGCAGATTTAAATATTTTGTGTAAACAAATTTGCATCCAGGCTGCTAATCTGCTTGCCAGCTTTCAGCTTGACATTTTCTGAAATGATGGAAAATGCTAAGCCCTTAATACTAAATGGAGTTCATAATGGAAATGCTGACAGACCCTTAATTACCTGTATTGTGATTCTGCTGAAAGCTTCTTTATCTGTCTAATCTTTCACAATGCAGATAAATATATAAATTCTTGAAAGGAGGAAAAAAAAAGGAAATTTGTGTTGGAAATACTAAACTGTAGCAATGTTTTATTTTCTTCCAGACATCCACTTATGGAGGCAGCAGTGACAAAAAATTATTTGAAGAAAAATACAGTATTATCTGTGCAGATGTAAAGGCAGTCAGTGATGCTTAAAAGTTTAACTTAACCTCCATTTTTCAATCTTTTTTGAGTCACCTTTCTGGCAAGGTATGATTAAACAGATACAATCAACTATTTTTAATATGATAATGAGATATTATCATAGAAGAAGTTTCTTATTGACTTGACATGGCAAAAAAATCCCAACCAACAAAACATATCCAAATTATCATTCTACTTCCCTAATACTGTGTACTTATGCTTAACTCTTCTGCACTGAATGGAGGAGGAAGCAGAGGAAAATATGAGAGAAAGGCCATAGTCTGGACTCTAATTTGCAAGTTCTGTAATGTAGAAACTCCACTATCTGCCAACTTTAGAATAGAGTCTTTAAGGTTCTCCGGAAGAGTTTTTTTTCAATTTTTTTTTTTTTTTTCATTCTCACCATGAAAATCTTCCCCAGTTCATCCAGGCTAAAACCCCCTGAAAAACTAGACAGTATTTGCTCTGCAGAGATTGCTTAGGGTGGACGACTCAGACATCCTATCCTTGCTCCGGCTCCACACAATCTCTGTGCCCCAGCCAGGGCACACAGCTGTGCCTGTAGAACAGCTTTCACACATGACAGTTGTCCTTCAAGGAAACTGAGTATCCTCTAGCATTTTTTGCCTTTGTGGTTTGCTGGGCAAATTAAATCTATTTCTCCAAGGTTCTCACAGCAATGTCTGACAAAGCTCAAAGAAAATATCCTGAATGAGAATGAGAAACATACCACTCTGATACCTTCTTTCCAGACTTCCACATTCTCCAAAAAGAGACCTGGAATTTTAATTTTTCCTTATGAAGAAACTACTTCAGTTCCAAGAGCAGCTATTTGCCCATCTCTGTATCTTCATTAGTATCATTCTGCCTTTCTTGACATAAGGAGATTAGAACTCCAGGCAGTGCTCAAGATAGGGGTGCATCAGGGTTTTTTGTAGGGGATAGATTCACTCTCCTTGTCTTACTCTTCCTGATTGTGGAAGTGCCATGGAACATGAAGTCAATAATTTCAAAGAAATTTAATTGATGTGTCTGAGGTCAAAACTCCGAGTTCCAAGTTCAGCATCATGTAGGTACCATTTAGTTATATTTTCCTATATGCATATTGATCTCTTAAACTTGCCTACTTCTGCATTTGCACACCTATTGATTCTGTGAGGACATTCTGGAGTACCTTAACATTGATGCATCATTTGATTACCCAAAAGATCTTAACATCTCCAGTCTAGCAAATTTCCCTGCATGCTTCTTACTCTGTTGAGGATAGAAATGTGAGGAAAACTGATCCCATGACTAATCTGAAAGCGGCAACCCCACTTTTGATTCATCATCTAAGCAAGTGATCATCACCTATTCTGTGTCTTATATTTTAACATCTCTAAGTTCATAAAAGGATCTTTGTATCTGTCCTGTGGTAAACTATTTTTAATAGCTTTTGGTGGTGAGTCTTGTCAAGAGATTTGTGCATGTTGACAGGGACTAAACTTAAAAAGATTAGTTTTTCTGATTAATGGACATATATGCCCAGAATTCCCTTCTCTGGTGTGAGAGCTTTAACCAAAGACCAAAAACCACAAGAGCTGCCTGTATATGTTGCTTTCTCTGACACCCTGAAGAGCCATAAATATTTTCTAAATCAGGGCACTTTTCATAGTACTTTTGAGATACAATGAGACTGTTTAGTACTTTAATAGCTGACTTAAAAATATATTACTGGAGTTGCAGGAAATGGTGCTGTTTCTGTTGGAAGCATTTTCTAGAATTTGAACTAAATTACTATTACAAGCAAAATGTTAGAGACACTGAGCTCTTGCAGTTGTCATGTTCCAGATGAGATGTTGCTGGCATGTCTGGTCCTGAAAGATTGCACAGTATTTTTCACAGAAGATTGTTATTAGCCTTCATCTGTTGGCTGAATTCCAATTTGGATAATTACAGTCTGCTATCTAAATTCTCTAAGCAGAGTGTGTTAAATAACCTTCTACACTTCCTTTTCTAATCTTCTGAGGGGCATTTCTGAGAATTATTAAATAATAGATCTGTTTAATATAAAAGGCAGCTGCTTCTAAATGTTAAGGGAAAGTAACAGTTTTAGAAGGTGTGTTGACTACTCAGTGCTCAGTGATAAATTACACAGTGGCATTGGTGTAGGAAATGCTTCTTAGCACTGTACAAAAAAATAAGGAAACTACCTCCTTAACAAGATTGCTGGAATTTAATTAAGAGTTCATGGAAACATTTTAGATAAACAATACAATATGCTCTTCCAAGATGAGGAGTACGAGCCTGAAGAAATCTACATAGAAAGTTTTGGGAAAGTTACAAGTTATTGAAGGCTGAAATAAAGATTTCTTATTCAAGATGAAGGATTAATACACACAACTGTAGTACACAGGAGAATATAGAAAAGTGCAAAGCTGTGCAAAGCTTTGAACTTCCTCAGATATGAAAAAATCAAAGAGAGAAAATGGGTCAGTTGGACCAGTCATGAAGTGAAGTCCCAGATTTGAAATAAATGGATGAAAAGGAAACATTTCAGATGTAGTTGAGTACAACACTTTGCTGATTACATACTAATTCAGTTGTTTGTTTCAATGTGAAAAAAGAAGGGAAGGGAATTCAATATTAATCACAGTTGCTTGACATGTTTTTGAACATGTATAATTATTGAACTAGTTTAAGAATAATTTGTTAAGCTTCAGCTCGTTGGTCCATCAAAAGTGGTGTTTGCTTCTGCCTCTTGACCTCATGATAAGTAGCAGCATTCAGCAAAGTAAGAAAGAGATAGGAAGCAAAGAGATGCCACAGAAATGTCTTGACTCAAAAGGGGTTCTCATACTCACTAACTTCATCTTTCCTTGGGGCCTGTTGACACAGATGTGTTAAACCAGAAGAAACCCTCTCCTGTACCATTTCTTCCAAACTTATTTACCTCCCACAGAATGCCCTCTATCAAGCCCAAAGATTTTTGCTCTCCATGAAGAAAAGATGACTATGTCAATATTTTTGATCATGATTGTTCCACCCTGCATTTTGAAAACTCTGTAGAGGTTCACAGTAAAACTTTTTTGGGAGGGGGTTTTATAGAGAACAATACAACCATGTAATAATTCGATGTCTCCTGGTCCTGTTTGGCACTATTTAAGTTCAAGAAAAGAAACATCATACCCACCCGTGTACCTAAACTATGTCTAAGCTCAGTCTAATCTGTTTAAAAAAGCACAATAACAAGATCATTTTACATAATGTTATGTGAAAATTGGGTATTCACTGGGTTGATGCCGTCTGGATAGAATGGAAGCAGAGGTTGTTTATAGCCCTTTGAGAAACCATTTTAATCTGGTTCTAAGAAAACTCTGTTATTACAGTGCAGGTGTTTGAGTTGATTGTGATCTTGAAGATTAAGGATATCTCCATTTCTCTGATGTTACAGAAACACAGAGAACTTTTTTGGCCTGATTGTCACTATGACTTACTGTTGCCAAAAACTGCATTAACTGCTATTTTGGAGCTTCCTCAGTACAGAATTTTCATTAGCTTAGTTCCTTGTATGAATACAAAAATAGTAAATATGAGTGTAATATAATATGCACAGTTCCAAACCAAGTAACAGCATTCTTGAGATAATGATCAGGAGAAAAATGGAATGAGTTTATTTCTCTGTTAAACAGCTTCATTATCTGTTGGTTAGTGAAAATTCAGGTACTTTGGTGTGCAATTTAACACTACATTGCCAGAAAGATTCAGTATATATATTGCAGTTCGAAATGCACTTTGAAGTCTTCTGTTCTTTATAGTTGTGTAAGAAATTGGCTTCAAGGGAGTTGCTACTATCCTTTGCTAGAGAAAAACCAAAAATAAAATCTTGAAGCTAGTGGGTCAAATATTATCTGCTTTAATTACTTTAAACAGATGGAAACTATAAATAATTATTCATAAAAGCCTTTTCATATGCTTTTTCAAGGAGTATTATTGCAAGAAGTTTTTAGTTACATAAATAGCAAAGTGAAAAAGAGCAAGGAATATCACCTCATATCTTCACATTAACAAACAGCAAGAAACGGTTTGTTTTATAAGTGCTCTGAGAAATTGCATGGGTCCAAATCCAGTGCAGACAGCACAAAAAATTTTCTAATGTTTGAGATCAAACTTGATTGAAGGCTTTATTTTTAACCTTCTAATTATTTCTTCATTTTTATCAATGGGTTTCACTAATGCATGCTGTTAAGAGGGCAACTGGGAATTAGTTTCTGGGAATTACATTTTTCACTAGGAGAAGAAAACATAGCTCTTTTCAGATAAACTTTCAGGTAATGCTTGATTTCTACCAAAGGAAACTGTGCAACATTTTCAAAATTCACAGAGTTAGAGTTCATTCATACATGAAAGATTTTTTTTCATGACAATTATCCCACTTTCATAATTGTATTACATTTCAATTTGAATTTATATATGTGTTATTTCTGATTTTGTGCTCACTAACATACCATATTTTTGCATCTAAAATCAAACATTTTCCTGCTGAGTGAATTGGAGTGAATATTCTTATATAAAATGTTGAAACATATTAAAAAAATTAAAACCATGGTCAAACAACTGTATCACCATAGCTGTTTAGACCCATGCATCTGCTCAGTATCCCACCCTTCTGAGCTTGCTGACTGTCTGTATCAGCTCCTGAAAATTTCTCTATGTCCATTCTTACAATTCAGGGTATACCGTGGTATAAAATAACTTACAAGTGCTGAAATAATTTATTTCCTACAGTCCATCAGCACATTTCAACTAAGAGGCAGCAGGTTCTTGAATTGCTGCTACACAACTACAAAATAGACATATGAGAATGTCTGTTTCCTCTTGCACTCATGGTTGTGAACTCAGTCCTCTGTAATAGCATACCTTTCTCCTTTTTTTTTATTTCTTTTTATTTTTTTTTAATTTAATAATTTATTTCTGGCAGTTCCCAAAAAAAAAAGAGTTTAAATTTCAGAAAATGGAAGAAAAAAGAGAGGATTCCTCAAGAGCCTCTCATTCTACAGATTTCAAAGACTAAAAGAAAAAATTTGAGAAAAGAAGTTCTATATTTGCAAAAATAATAATCAAAAGTAATTATTGCTTGTTTCTGCACTTTAATAAAAATGCATTGTACATAGCTAGTTAACTGTAAATAAATTACAAATTATGGTTTTGCCTTTGATATATTATTTTTCCTTCCCAAGACAATTCAACACCTTTTTATCAAAACTGCTTAGGCAACCTCACCAAAATTAATTTTTTGTTACTGTTTGCATTATAAACATTTTGGCAGGTTTTTGATTGGTTGGTTGTTTGGTTGTTCTGCTCTTATTTGAGAAGTGGTCTAGGGGTTCTTTATTGGCTCATCATTACAAGATTTCACAAACTTTCCCCATTGGGAGTGAGAAATAAGGAAAAAAAGAGCCAAACAATCCTTGTGAGAGCATTTAGGGCAACATGTTCTGGCCTGACTCCAGAGATGCTGCTCTATAGAGCCACTTAAAGGACAATTTAAATTTCAGTTTGTTGTACACTTTGTGGTCCTTTGGGTTAAAAGTTGATACTTCCATGTAGACATTATTTCAATAGGAAGCCATACAATTCCTTTAGGTATCTTCCTATTGTTTTCTCTGCCCAGCTGTGAGGTTTATCTGCCAGTGAGTCAGCCTAGCTGCTCACCTGTACAGAGCAGGCAGACCTGCAGGGAGGACTGGATGCTCCTCCACAGAGCACAAAGCAGCCACGCAGAGTGGAGCATCCTCTGTGCTAACTAGGCCGTTTCCCAACATATTATAATAATTTCACACCACATTATACTGTGAGTCTTAAATGATTGAATGTCTCCTTTGAACATTCAAAGGTTCCCTACTCTACTAGCTCACTGTTATCGCTTTCTACATTGCCTCGTGGCAAATTAGCTGAATATACTGCAAGAAAAGGGAGATCATCAGTATCTTATTTGCATACAAACATCATATTTTTTTCAAATTATCTTCTTTAAGGTTCTTGTTTTCCTAGGATGTTTTCTTCTGTATGAAGTTTGCTCATTCTATATGCATTCTTCTATTAGCGTTTTGTTGCATAACATAACAGATTTTCCTTTCCACCTTTATTCTCTCCCTCTATATAAGTGCTAAATTGCACAATGGTAAGAACCTCAGCAATACTTCACAATTAAGTTTTACCTATTTATACCAAGCTAGTCAGAAAAGTTAAGACAAAAGTGATACAAAATTTAAAAAAAAAACAAAAATCAACTCTTCACTTTCTCACTGCATACAAAATGCTTGGATGGTTTGAATATTCCTATCATTGTCACTTTGCCTAAAACTTACAGAAAATTTCTCAGGCTCATAATGCCTTAGGCAGCAACCCCTATGCTTTCTCCTCCCACAGAAAAGAAGGAAAGTCTTGCTTACCCTACAGTCTTCATGGGTGTCCCTGACTCATGCCAGTAATTGTATTGTTTTTGTGTTATATGAAAAATTTGTACTTTGAGGGACACATATTTTGAGGGATAAGGGAATGGGAGGTGATTTTTCTAAGAGGAACATAATGAAAGCAAGTTAATCTATGTACAGTTACCAGTGCTCTCATTGCTGACAACGTATGAACTGCAGACATGCTGAGATGTAATGGGGAATCACAGCTTCAGGGAGCCATCTGTGGATCTCAATGCAAAATCATTCAACCCAGCAAAGTTAAAGCAGAAGCAGATCTATTTGAATTTCTTTTTCTTCGGCTGGGAAAAGACTTTCTAAGGAAGATTACAGGAGAATTAATAGATTTCAACTCTATCTTATGTCACTGTAGGACACGGACAAACGACATGGCAGCAGCTCTTTTCAAGGCAAAAAGAAAACTGTTTATTAAAATCTGACTCCAATTTTATATCTTCCTGAAATGCCAGTGTCATTGGAAAGTGACAGTGCCACCTCCTCAAAGCCACTGGGCAACCCAACAGTCCATCAAGTTGCTTGTCCCCCATAAAAGAATGAAAACAATAAATTATTTACATAAAGTGTGTGAGAAAGTTCTGTACAAGAATGTAAACATCAGAAGGCTTTAGAAAAGTTGAAAAAATCAGGGCGACAATCTTATTTCTTCTTTGTTTTGACCAAACTCCTATATGCAATGATCCAGTTTTCATGCAGGACATAACATTGTACCTCTCATCGAGAAAATGTTAATGTAATTCCTGAAAGCCATTTTCATTGCCGCTTATGAAACATAGGGAAATATGTAATTATGACATTCCTTAACTTTTATATTCTGGAGTTCACTACCTGGAAAATATCTCAGGTATTATTAGTATTTCTAAACAGAAGTGTAAAACCTTAACTGTTTTAGGACTGAGAAAAAGTTAAAATGGTCTTTGAAGCAGGATTCCGTCCATTGCTTCCTATCTCTACATGATAATCTACAGATTAGCAAGGAACTCAAGTATGCACAGAATAAAATGAAATACTTATTTAATGAAGCTGTTATGTGCCTCATATTCTACATATGATAATAATTTTAAAGAGATAAAAAATAAATTTAAATAAAAGATTCCATTGCAAGTCTTTAAAACAAAGTGTCTCACAAAGATTGTCATACATACCACACTGTTTCTGGATTTCATGTAGCTCCTTTCACTGTCAAGTACTGAAACAAACATCACTTTACTGAGCATTGCAAAGTTCATTGAGCCTGTCACTGACTTCATAGGCTTTCAGGTCCATAGCAAAACAGACATCACAGATATGAATAGTGAAACATATGTAAATCCATCACTAATTGCTTAGAACTATAAAAAGACAAATATATTTCCTTTTCATTGCTAAAAAGGAATTGCAATGTATGATCATATAATCATGGTTTGATGTTCAAAATAAACCATAAATGTTCCATGTTTGAAGTCATGGAAAGGAAAATAGATGTGCAGGGGAGAAAGTGGCACAGATTATCTGCCCAGTGATTTGGTTATTTTCGTTCCAAAATACAAGTTCTCTCTGCCACTGATTAGGAACAGCATGTTTAAAAGCTGCAGTTCATGTGGTGTCAGCTAAATATTGTCACTGTTTTGAGATGTGAGTAAAGAAACATTATCGTTCACAGAATACTGGTTTTCTAATAATCTCTGGCAGTTAACTTTTTCTTCAAGGATTTTAATAATACTGCTTAGATATATATAAATGTGATAGTCATTTCTGGTAAGTGAATGTTGAAGTATGTTTTAAAACTTTCAAGCTAATTATGAGGGTTTTAATTCCTCTTGTTTTTCAGTCTCTGTCAATACATTAACTGTCACATAAATGTATACTAGTAGTGGGATGTAATATGTTTAGTGGTAATTAAAATTCAGGTCCAATCTTCTTGGTGGTCTTTCCTCAAGGTAGTCTCTATTTCAAAGTGCTTTATTAAAACTGAGATTATTTGTTAGATTTGCTCTCTTTCCTAATAAGAGTTGCCTTACCTTACCCATTTCTAATGGAATTGTTTTACTCACATGCCAAAAGTGGATTTCTCCGTTCTAGGATAACAGCCTTACTTTCAAATACTGACAAAGCAACAGCAACACAAAGATGCTGTTGTGAGAAATCCTGGTCCAAAAGACCTCTAAGATAATATGAAATGTTAGTAAAATACAAATGCAGTATATGTGAAGCAGAACTGGTAAGAAGAAAAAAATAATATGAAAAATATTTCCAGAAAACTTTCTAAAGGTAGCTGATCCAGAACAGATTGGTGAGACATAATCTGTCATGTTGCAAGAGTATTTATGACTTTTTTAACTCTCTCATGAATTACATTTTTTATTATCTTCTATCATACAGTTTATTAACTGTTGCTATTTCATCAGTACAATAATTCCATGCAAAATCTTCAGTCATTAGCAGTGCCATGCATTAAATTCACACCTCTTTCAATGGACATTTGAAGTCCTCTTTTGATCAGATCATTATTTATAGAGAAAAGAGGATGGCCAACTCAGGACAAACAAACAAACAAAACAGCAGAGACAAAGATATGCTTTGAAATTGAACACATACATATATTGGCTCTTAATATGAAGTTCTTGTTACCACAGAATATCTGATAGATAAATAGTGCATCAAAACAAAAGGAGAAATGAGCTGAAGTGTTAGTCTAATGTGTGAATGCAAGTAAATTTGTACAAAGTGCAGGTGATTAGAGCAGCGAGCATACCAGATCATTTAAGATCTTGATTGAAAGTTTGGCTTCCTTTTTGTTTTTCAGTCTCTGAGATTCTTTCAACTGTTCTCAAGTTCTGTTCACACCTTTTTTTCAATGCACTTAATCCTTTTTGTCTCAGTCTTTAAAGCACCTTTAATTCTGCAATGTCATCCCTGGTACAGGCTGGGCACTACTGTCTGCAGTTTTCTAGATACTACTGCATCATTAATATTATGTAATGACATTTTTAATGATCTGTCTTATGTATTAATATACCATCCCGTGCTTTAATATCTAGCAGTGCTATAATCTTTAATGCATGTTTCCTTCCACCAATGTCGTAAGGGAGTACTATTACCTGTTACCTTGCTTGCAGATAGAAAATCTTTCTGCAAGCCAGTTATGGGCCAGATTTGTTCAGGGTATTTAGGTACCTAATGATCCAGGCAAGTTCCTAGCGGAACTGACAGAAGCCTAAATGTGTAAGACCCATTATTTCAATAGGTGTTAGGCACTACATTTTTCAAAGTCATGCTGTACCCTATCTGGAAAATACCTTTTAAAAATCTTAAATAATTTTAAAAATGTCCCAAGTGACTTGCCAAAGTTACAGAAGTCTTTCATCAAGTAGAAAGCTGAAGCCATGTCTCCTGATTCCAGGACACCTCTGTCAACAGTGATCCATGAAAAATTCCCTCCTTTCCTATGAGTAAACATAAAATACTAACCATATTGTTACTAGGTATAAAGGAACAATGTCCAAGGGAGTTTTTATATTATTGTGAATTGCTACTTTTTTCTAATAAGATGTTTGGTTTTATGCCACTTTTCAGTACTGATCTGCCTTACATATTAAATAATCAGCCTAGTGCAATAATTCATAAAATGGAAGTGACACAAGTCAAGTCTTTAATCACTAGGCATTACTTTCTCTGACAAACATTAAAATTTTAGTGGACATATAAGCTGATATACAGTCAAAGTCATTGGAAAAGGACACATATACAATGAATACATATGAGAATTATTAGTGTTGACTAAAATTGTACTTCCACAACATATGTGCAGGATCTGGTAAACGAGACTGGTAAAAAAGGAATCAATATAGGATTTTTAAACCTAAAATCCTAAATATAGGATTTAAAAATGTGCTAGGAATGATTTCTTTTTGAGATGTTTCTTTCCTACAATTTCTCCAAACTGGTACATGTCTGGCAGCTGGTGAACTGAAAGCACCACACTTTATGGTGATTAGCACCATCTTACTGTTTCCTTGTGCTCCCTAGTCTGCATGTTCACTTGCACTATCCTGCATTCTGTTTAGTCTGCAGTTCTCTCAAATCTGGTGTCCTTCCTTTCTCAGTGAAGTGTGTAGCACAACATGCACTTTGTATATGTCAATATTTTGGAAATATTGTCACAAAATAATGGCTGAAACTATGCATGTAGTTGATTCAGTGAGTCTAATTATAGACTGCTTGTCGCTTTTGAAAGGCAGAGTTGTTATGAAATACAACAAAATCATAATTTTGCATTTCCATTGACAATAGCAATTTATGTCCATTTTTCAAAGACATTAATGGCAAAAGGATGTTCACAGAGATGAAACATCAAACTTCATCTCTGTGGGATTCTTGGCCTGCAAATAAACTGGACTTCAAAAGTTTTTAATCTCTTAAGCATGTTTCAGTAGACTGATTAATGATTAATCAAAATGCATGTAACAATAACCTAATTATCTTCAAAGTTAATTTGGTTTTTGTTGGGATTTATTAATTATATTAAAGTCCAAAATAGAAAATATTTCTCTTGAATGTCACAAACAACTTCATAGTTTAACTGAAGCTTTTTTCATATTAAATCAATTCTCAATTTTCAATGAAGAAAAATTTGGTGGTTTTTTTGAAGGTTTTTATTTTTAAGCATGAATTTAGAGCAATTAATTGTCACATAATATGCTAGATAAGCAGTAAAAATATGCCTACTAGTCTGTAAATATTCTGATTCTCAAATATGCATTGTGAAAGTCTGCATTCTTGTCCATATTCCATTGATAAAACTGGAACACATCTTTGCCAAGCATTGATGATAATTTTGACATACATACACCAAAATTACATCCCTGGATTGCAGAAAAATGCAACAAGCTACATACTATGCTGACACATGTAGAAATCTCAGAAAAAAAAAAATTGGGCCAAACTTTCTTTACCCCCTTGGCATCCATTCTAATATGTATATAAAGAGGCCAACCAAACAGCCAGTATGGAATTCACTTTTGTAATAAAGTACTTACTAAAGTATTTTTTATTAATATGCTTCTCCCCTACATTGCTATTGTTTAGTTATGTCTGTAAGATGCAAATTATTTTTTTAGCTCCATCCTTACATTGTTCTTATAAAAATTTTACAGTCAGAAAAGGGGTTGCAAGGTTGTAGAAAATCAGACCAGATGCAAGGTAATGAAGACTTAGGTTCTGGTATTTATCTTGCACTTTTATATAGTGGTATTCCTGGTGTATGCAAATATTCTATCTTGATATGTATTTGCTATATCCATTACAAGTTCAAATAATATAAACTTTAAATTACCTTCTTTTTTCCTGAAGTTTGGAGGGTTTTGTCCATGTTTGCTATAGTTGTATTGTCCGACAGCTATTATTAATACTCAAGGCAGGGAATTGTACTTATGAATTCATAGCCATCTTTTGGTTTGGTGTATAACTCATGAGATACAGAAAGAAAATTTATTTACGTGATTATTAGTACTTGAACCAAGGACAGTTCT
>WBNO01029148.1:0-41322 GCA_013400575.1 Peucedramus taeniatus
AATTTTATATTCCTGATGAAAATGTGAAGCAGAAATGTCAAGCAATACGGATCCATAATTTGATCAGCTCCAGAATGGAAAAGAACTCCAGCAAACTGTAGCTCCTCAGCACAGAATAAAAGTTGATATTATATAGTTTCTTGAAAAAAATTTAGTTGGTTTTTTTTTTAATTTTTCTACAATAGAGCTACTATATTTGCAAACTAAGAAACCCTTAAGAATGCAAACAGAAAGGTGGCAAATTACTCACCTGCATTGGAGCCTGTCAAGTTGTAACGTGCATTCAGCTTTTTAATGATATTTTCATGGATCTGATACCAGTCACTCTCTGTGTTGCACCTAGAAAAATTATAACTTTCTTAATTCTGAAATGGGAACAGCATCACAACATATCCCTAAATAAATCCTCTTCAGCTCATGAAACAAATAACACAACAGGAGCTAACAAAGCCCCATGAAACTGCTTGTCTCAATGGAAAGAGTGCCCTTCACCCTGAAATACCTGCTTCGTGTGGCAAAGGATAGGAGAAAGATAGGAACAACTATGCTGAGGAACTCAACCATGACCAAGTTCATTTCTGTATAGATCTATCCTTCAAGGCTAACCCACACAGAAATCTATCTTGTGACACTCCAAAGAACACACAGAGTTGGTCTTAGAAAACAGAAAGATCTGTGCTATACACGTCAAAGTTACTTAAAAATGTTGTTATCTTCAGGAGGTAGTCAATGAAAGAGCAAATTACATTTCAGTATACATTTAGAAAATAGCTGGTTTTCCATAAGGAAAACCTGTGTTTTAATGATCACTTTTCAAAGTCTAGACTTGAGTCACCCTTAGTATTAAATCTGATTTTCAATGATAATTCTTCTTCCATTGTTTTTGTTATCTTAAAGCAAAGAGGAAATTTTTTAAAAAACCAAAATATATTAGGTAGACAAACCTAACAATTTTTTAACCAAGAGTGAACATTTATCTGACTTTAATGTAAGTAAGAGCCAGCCCACGTGTCCACTGTTACACTAAGCTGCTTTTCCGCAGCACTGATTCCAGCAGTTCTAATTCACCACAGACAGAGTTAAGACACCCATGCCTTCAAGATTTGAGTGCTAGTCCTGGAAAGGGCAGAACTTTCTCATACACATGACAATATGTGTCTCAGGTGTATGTAGTTAGACTAGACCACTCCACAAAACAGTTCTTCCTATAATGTCCATGATTAGCAGGAAATTACTTGCACTGAGTTGCTACTAGAAAATTGAACTTTCTTCCAATTGCTATCAGCCAAAATCATTATCTCATCAAGTATTCATTTTTAAATCTACTTTTGATTTTTCATTCTCCAGCACTAACTGCCTTCTATATTTTTGTTATTCCTATTATATAGTTGCTTTATTTCACAAAAAGATACTCTGCCTGCTTTTTTTTCCTGTAGCTACAAAGTACTTCCACTAGATGCCTTGGCAGCACAAGGCACTTAAATGAGTCCAAAAGGCACTTAATGTCGCCATAATAAGAGAGCTCCAGAATAATGTGAAAAATGCTGATACATAGACAAATACCCAAAAGGATGTAGCCTTTAATATTATTGCACTTTATAAAAACACCTGTAGAACTAGCCAAAATTTCCATACTGTGATTAAAAAAAGCCAAAAACCCAGCTACTGTGCATTTTTGGAAAAGAAAGGAGCTAGAGCTATTTAATCACACTACATTTAACACCACAAATTCTGATGCAAATGACTCTAAGGTGCTTTCAAAAATTAAGAAAAAACATTTCTTACATGTAGACTTTTAAGACAAGGTCATCCTTTGAATCTCCTGCCAGCAAATCTGCAATACTGAGGACTGCACAGCCAAAGGGCCGTCTATATTGTACATTGCAGGCATTTTTCTTTTCTCCAGCTCCCATCCGTCCTGCCAAACAAAACACATATTTGATGCATAATCCATGGAACTGTGTCTCTCCAAACCACAGAAGGGAGGCAGCAAGCAATCCAGCTCAGACAATGCCAAGTGTACTCCCACTGGGAACATACCTGGTCCATCTTTATACTTCATTCAGATAGCAAATGGTACAGCAAGTCCACCAAGTATGTGGTGATCTTGAAAGGTCTCAGACCAGAGGTTCTGCTCATCCTCTCGTGACCCTCACTCAACAAACACCACTTTCTAATACCCAGTCATAGAATCCTTATGACACTATCAAAATAAATTTAGAGTTCAGACATGATCGAGTGTTCAACATTCATTGTCTGGTAAGAATAATTTTACTTTGGGTGTTGCTACCCATCATTTATGTGAGAGGTGTGATTGAACCATTACAATTTGGTAATCAAATCCTGTTTCCTTATAGGCAACTGGAAAGCATGGGAATAATTGACCATTTGCAGAAAAATAAAGAAGAGATGAAACACAGGGAGAAAATATGACAAAGGGCAGATGAACAATTTATGGTAAGCAAAGAAAGAAGGCAGTCAGGAAAAGAGATTTGAAACAAAATATTTTTTCTAGCCTTTTCTATTTGATTTAAATACAATTTATCAATCTTCCCATTGTGTTCCTGGCATTTGAAACTGCCCTCTTTCTATCAATTTTATTCAATTGTGCACAAGCAGTTATGTATCTTTCCCACCAAGTCTTAATTTCTGTCAAAAAAACCTATGGCTGCAGTTGCTGCAGGGCAATGTCTCCTCCAAATATCCCTATGCATCACAGCAGCTTGAAAAATAATTGTTCATTTTCACACCACAAAGCAGATAAATGTTGTTTTAACTTTTTAATATTTCAGTGGTTCACATATAAACTTGACTGTGAATATATTTGAAACTTATACAACTGGAAAAATCCTACTCTTTAATATTTTTACAACATTTATTCTTTTAACTGTACTTACATCAGAATGTACCATAGCTTTTCTAAATTCTTGCCAAAGAACCAAAACACTGTATTTTGATGAAATATCAAATTAGCATAAAAATGCATGGAAAATTATTTTTCACAGTTGTAAAATAAACAATTCAGTAACAATTTGTTACTTTGTAACAAATTGTTTCTGAATTCAGCATGTTACAGCAACTATGCTTCAAACCAAAATGTCTTTCAAAAATAGGAAGAAAAGTTATATTTAGTACTGCACTGATGCAACTAGAGGCAGCTTACAAAGAAAACAATATATCTAGGAGGTCAGAAGCAGACCCAAAGATTATTGTTTCACATCAGTACAGCCCAGAGGACTTCTTAAAATAAGTACGCAAGCATACACTTTTCTTCTCCTCCACTTTTTTTCTAGAGGACTTGATATCTGTCTATAGCATCAGAGATTAAAAATTTTATGAAATATTATCCATTTTTTTACCTCTACCCTTTTTAAAAGAGTCAGAGAGAAGACAAAATTCATCTGAACAATATTAGATATACTTCAGATATTATATACAAATGAGGTACACTAAGTGTCCAGACAAGCTTTTCTATGTTCAAAGAAATTGCTTGAAATTACACTTCAGAACAAGAATGGACTCTCCAGTGACAACTCCACCCTCTTAACACAGTTCATCTTTGACACTAACATTTTGTTTTGTGATAGTAACAAAGCATACTGCATCTTAGCTCAGTTAGCAGTTTACTTGATAAATAACATAAAACAATGATGAGAAATCCAAGCAAATTTTCCAAGAAAAACCACGCATTTTCTTTTCCAAAAGTTTGTTCAAAAAATCTAGCTATTATAACAAATCCAAACGCTAGCCCCAAGCAGTTTTCTTTTATTTGCTGCCATATGTTTAACAAATAAGACATTATACCTACCTATTCGAATAATGTGCACAGTGATATAGATGTCCTTCCTGAGTTCACTGCTACCCAAATCCTGCACAAGATCAGAACCTCATTATTTATGACTCCTGATTAAAATGCAACATTTAAAGAGACCTGCACAAACTGCTTTCACTGCCAGTGAGTTCATTTATACATCATTAACAAATCCCTTCAACACTTTAAATTGGCAGTCATGCACTCAAAATGAGTGTCCTAAAATGCCTGGTTAGAATTTGCTGTAATGTAGCAAAATCAGTGGGAGGGCACAAGACACTTGCTCTGTGCCTTGAACAGTAGTGATGAATTTGTGCAATTCTAAATATTCTGGAAGTACAGAGAGTGCTGCACAAACAATTGTTTGGGCATAAAAAGTACAAGGAGGAAACGTAAGTGGTCTTGCAGAGAGAACAACTGGTACATATGCCTACATGGAAGTTCAATGAGTGTCCACATACTGCCATAAAACACTCAGATTGGGGGTTCCCCCATACCCTTCAGCCCCTCAAACCAGCCTTCTGAGTTGCTGTTCATAGCAATGTACAAGCTTAGGGAGCAGCTCCGAGTCAACCACACAATAACAATTTCATCCAACTTCTATTCTCAACATCCAGCACAAAAAAGGATTGAAACTAGGAAGAACTCACCACAAAGAGAGAACAGTGTCTTTCAGGCTTTTCTGGACATTTTGGCAAACCATTTCTATTCAGTCTTAAAAAAAATCTTTCACTGTAAGAAAACAAATATGACAGATATGTTGAACAACACTACAGCAAAAGTAGCTCTCATTTTGATCTTATTTCCAGATGCAACCTTCCTCAAGATAAAAACAAATGACACAATTTGTTTCTGAAAGTCTCAGATGTATGAATGAAAAAAAAATGGTGATGCTAGAGAAGGGTGGAGATTAACTTAATCACCTAAGAAAATTACTAAAAACTCAATACAAAATATAAGACTGATTGTCATTTGGAAGAATGATATTGTACATCCTAGTACACAGAGAAACACAAGCAATAAAGTCCATTTATCCTAGAACTAAAATTAGATGTGTAGTAAGTTGGTATTGATTCTTGCTAAACAAATGTCAACATTGCCATGTTTGTATTCAACCAATATTCTTTTACATATGTAGGATGATGATTGTAGGAGATATTTTTCTTACACAACTCTGTTAAAACATCTTACTACAGGACACTGATTTTAGCAGTTTTGTAAGAGTCTTGAAAGTTCCAGGAGGGCAAATTCCATTTTTAAAATCCTGTTTTGCAATCTACTGTGGGGTTTTAAATGCTGCAGCTGATACAAGTATTAATACTGCTAGTAGGGAGATGCAGAGAATTCTTATTTCCAAACAGAAGAGGACACAAGACCACATTGGAAGAGAAGTTATTTTTTTAACTATTTCCGTTTTGTAGTAGGATTTATAGATAAACTCTAAGCAAACCTGGCAATTCATGCATGGTAATACTATGAAAAAGCCAACCTTCCATGCTTTGGATAATTTTCTCTAAGATACAGCCTCATAAGAAATGTAACAATCATATTTCTGTAGTGAGAGATGTGGAAGATGGAAAGGCACGTAAGTGTTACAGACATTTCCCTTCACCCTCTCGCCCCTAGCTCCAGCTGGCCAGACACATGAGTCTGGATGTCCTGTAATGCACAAATCAGAAATAAAACTTCCTAAGTACACCTATTTTGTTCTTCCTAAGCTGTATCCACATCTTCTGCTTATTCTAGAAACTAAACATGGTTTACCACTGCTCTATATCAAGCATAGCTTTTCAAAATGCAGCTGGAAAATCACTAGGAATATGTTGGATAAGACCCATCTCAATAAAGACTAATTAAATCTTTATTGGACCAGCATTTGCCTTGTAGAAAATCTGCATTGATCACTCAGAGAATCAGTCATTCACATTAAAAGGGACCTCAAAGGGCCTCTACACCCAAACTCCTGCTCAACGTGGGGTCAGCTATAAGGTCAGATTAGCTTGCTCAGAGCTTTAGCCAGTTGGGTCATGAAAACCTTCAGTTATGGAAACCACAGACTCTCTGAAAAACCCATTCCAGTGTCTGACTGTCCTCAACTTTTACTTTACATCCAGATGCCCATCTTGCTTCAGTCTGTATCCCTTGTCTCTCACTGTCCCGCCATTGATGTTATTGATCCTCTTGTAGATAAATGGGGACTAACTTTTTTACTGGGAACTGTTGCCATAGGACAAGGGATAATGACTATAAACTAAAAGAGGATTGATTCAGACTAGAAATAAGAAAGAATTTTTTTACAATGGCAGTGGTAAAACACTGGTACAGGTTTTCCAGTGAGGTAATAGATGCCCCACCACTGAAATACTCAGTCAGGTTGGACAGGGTTCTGACCAGCAAGACTCCAGGACTCTATGATCTTGGAGGACTTTTCCAACCTTAATGATTCTGTGACGATGTCTCAGCTCGTTGCAGAAGGTCTGAACTAGATGACCTTTAAAGGTCCCTTCTGACCCCAAACATTCTATGCATCTGTGATCATTCTGTGATTTAGCTCCCCTCAAAACTCCACTGCCTCAAGCTGACCTCCCAGTGCAGGAGCTCCTGCCTACAAACAACGTAAGGCCTTCTCCTGAATTCACTTCAGCTCATTAATATTGGTCTTGTACTGAAGGACCCAAAGCTGGCATGGTCTGACCATTGCTGGGCAGGGGATGATCACTTCCCATAAGCAACTGGCTGCGTTCTTGTTGACACAACCCAAGATGCTGTAAGCACTCAAGAGCACACTTCTTGAGAGCTAATTCTGGAGAACGCTGTATGCTTTTATGTGCCAGCTATCCAGGCTGAACAAGTAAA
Organism: Peucedramus taeniatus; assembly: GCA_013400575.1. Classification (NCBI taxonomy): domain Eukaryota; kingdom Metazoa; phylum Chordata; class Aves; order Passeriformes; family Fringillidae; genus Peucedramus; species Peucedramus taeniatus. The sequence continues at coordinate 6,668 of WBNO01029148.1, forward strand.
TATTTAAGACTTCTTAATGAGATTCTTTGAAAACTTTTATGCCATCTTCAGCTGTACAGCTTTTTTATCAGACACCATAAAAGGCAGAACCTAAGCAACAGCAGAGTGGAGCTTAAACGTCAAAGTACATGAAAATGTTATTTCTTCAGCAAAATGCTACTTTTCTCATTTGCCTTTTATGATACCGCAAACTTCTGCAGCTTAGGTCTCCATGAGAACAATAAAACTGAGTTTTAAAGTCTGTTTATGTAAGTGTATTTTTACAGAGAAATAAATTGGTATTTTGCTGTTGATTTACAACTGGTTTCAAAATAATCATACCTTTCCATTTAGAATTTAGCTAATTAGCAATATTGGAAAATACAGTGAAAAAAGTGCAGAGCTTTGTTTATAGGTCTCACACAAATTTACTGTACATTGAACAAAAATTATGAATTATATCGCTAAAGTAGCTAAAGTTTTAGGACCCTATTATGTGTGGCACCACTCCAAACTGGATAGAAATGAAAAAGTCTGTTCCAGCAGTAGCAGAGCTTCTGTGTACTTGGTACATGTCAATAAAAATCTGGCCAGTAAAGGTGATTCTGAATTTCACCACTTTATCTTCAGTCTATATAACAATTTGAAAGTCATACGTACATACATAAACATCACATCTCACTATGTTTTTCTCTTTAAAACAAATGCTAGATATGTTGGTTCAAAGAAAAATATCATTCATAAGCTATATTCATAGTTTACATGTTAACTGAGAAATACATTTAATTGGGAGTATATTCTGTATTTAATTAACTTTATATTCCACACAAACAAAGACACATCTTTTGAAGGCTTCCTAGTCACTATCCACTACAATATGAAATTTTCAAGCTCTGCTTTTACTCACAGATCATGAGATTATGATTCACAACACAACTAAGAGCCAAAGACTTCTGTGGTGCCACAAGGAAATATACTGATTGCAACAGATATGTAATGGCTATGCAGATCTACTTTCCTCATTTGCATTTGCAATTTTCTTTTGCTGAAGCAGAGGACTCAGTGGCAATGAAAAAGGCAAACCAAAAACAACAGCACAAAAAAAATCTTAATCCTTGCTTGGTGCTTTATGATAGCTTTTTTTTTTAAACTAGAAACATATGACAGTACCAGTTACACCTTAGATTAAGATGGTTATCTTTGAACATTTCCAGGGAGCAAATGCAAGCAGTTAGATTTGTAAGATTAAAAGACAAAAATGGCAATGTTGTATCTACATACATAGAGCATGGGCATTTATATACCATTTCAAAGGATTTCTGTAGAGACCAACAGGTTGGAAAAAGTGCTAAGGAAAGTAAACAGCCTTCATAAAACAAAATAAAGACAGACTTCCCAAGATCTGAAAGCCTGGCTTCAAACAGCAGTAAAAATCTTAGAGGGTTAAACCTAGAGCTAGTATCTTACTGCACAGCATTTTTCTCAGCAGTCAGCTACACATACAGCAAATACACACAGCAGTACCACAAAACAGAAATACCTCTTCTCTGTATTAAGACAACTTGATTTGGGTTTAGACAACGAACTTTCCATGAGCAGCAATCTCGCCACTTAAACATGTCGTACACATTTAAACTCAGCCGTCTTCCCACTGAAAATAAGGAAATAACTAATGCTGGAGAGATTAATTTAAGAAGGTCAACAAGGGATTTTTGTACTGCAACTTCTCATGTATTAGCAGAGTAACAACATGTTCCAAATCTGCAGGCTTAACAGATGCATTTTAAAGGAACATGGCTGAAAACTGTTCTATTTTCATATGTGACCCCTATTTCCTTAGTATTAGCAGGAAAATATTACCAGTCACATGGTACCAGTCTAGACAGATTGCTTGCCCTATGATTTATAAAAACACTATGAAAAAAAAATCCAGCCAGATTTATACCACATGGCATATTCTTGTGGCAAAACTAAAACATCAAATAGTCATAGTTCTCAGTACAGCTCCACTTTCAGAGATCTTTATAAATGCTCTCTACTTGAAAACAGGTTACAGTGATTTCCAAAGTAAACCATGAGGAGCAATAAGAGAATTCTGCCACACAATTCACCACCTCAAATTTACTACATTCCAGAACACTGTCAATGGATGTTCAGCAGGAACTTGAATCTGAATTGACTTCATTTACAGCTAAAGGCTCAGCGGTCTCCTAAAACCCAGATCAGACACAAAATGTTACCTTCACACTTAGTGGTGAAATGCAGAGGAATGTTGTACAACATATCATAAGTTACTGAAAGATCATAAAGCCTTAAAGTGTATCCTTAACCAGAGGATGACTGAATGATAAATGTGCCAACATGACTTAGCAGTACCAGCTGATTCACAGTAAGTCAGGTCCTGTATTACATCTGTTATGTACTTTAAAAAACATTCCCAAATTTCTAACTGCAAAATACAAGACAAAAAGCAACGGGGGACAGAAAAGGAAGAATGAGTACTACAAAAATGTCAGCCAATATCAGATAAAGATCAAAGCAAAAATACTAACAAAAAACCCCAAAACAATCTTATTATGGTACATCGAAGCTTATCTTTCTGTCCCCTAGCCATGCTGACAATGTGAGGGAAGAAGAAAAAAGCATTCAAGGAATGTTCACAGATTTATGCAGTGGAGCCCAATTTCCCTTGGCTAGCTGTACACTTAACAAGGAAAAAAGAAAGCAGAAAAGGAGATTGGAGGAAAAGCAAAACAGATTTACACAGTTAAACCAAGCTCCTGCTCTCATCCTCTTTTATCTCTTTATTAACTGAAGACAGCCTTGAGAAATTAGTTTTTATTGCAGATTTTATGAACATAACCTGTATTATTTTAGATATTTGCACCTGTATTTTAAATTAAAGATGGCATCACACATTTCTTAAAAGAGCCAGAAAGCAGTAACTTTAAATTATTTTTCATGACATAGCAGGTGCCAGAGGAAGATTTAAAAGTTTAAAAACAGGACACTGTTTTCAGGAATCTATCAGCAGGTATTTACAACTAAAGAAAAAACAGATACCAGAAACTGAAGCCTTCACTGATCTTAGTCTGCCACCAGGGATAAACATTTTGCATCACAGCATTACCAGTACACAGACCTACAGATCCTTTAAGCTGAATTACAGTCTTGATTATTATCCTAGTCAATGACTGAGCTAATCACATGGATACAAGCAGATTTGCACTATCTTTCCCCAAAGATGGAAATTAAACCTGGAGGGAGCAGGAGAAATTGGTAAAGTGAAGAGAAACAACAGCATTTATGAAAATTCCCCTTCCTTCAACACCCCCTGGCTTCCTATGTATTCAATGCCATTTGGAGGTTTACAAGCAGCAAGCCTGTATTTTGTGTCAATCCTAAAATGCCTTTTGCTGGTAGCCAGTGTGACTGCAACATGTTCCTCATGAGATGATCTGTAAACCAACTGTGTATATATATATATGTATATGTACACACACACACACACCACTGGTGCTCAATATATCTCACAGTTACCTAAATCTGGCACATACACGTCATGGCTGGTTCCCATACTCCTATTCCAACACTGCATTTATTTCTGAACTAATAGCTAATTGTTAATTAGTAGCTAATTGTTTAAGCTCCACCAGCCACATGACAGGTCATCTCTTCCAGTGTTTTTATCATCACATTTAAAAACAGTTATTTCTCCTGTCAGTTTTCAATTTTTACAACAGAATCAGTAAGAGGGTTATTTGTTAATGCATATGAGTGGTGCAGTTGATACCACAGGTTCCTCTTGGGTTGGTTTGTCTACTTTAAAAATGTGACTATCTATACAAGCTCATATCAAAGATCTATATAAGCTAGCACCCTTAGTCTAACTACAGCAAGTAGAAGATATTTGAGAAAGAATCTTTAAACAGTGGAAAAGAGGGTGTATTTGTTTTACTGAATATGGCTCTTCAGGAGAGGAACTGAGCTACATAATGAAATAAAAATAATATCTAACACACTGTCACTCCTGAGAAGGTTTATGAAAAGGTTAAATAAATGAGGCTCTGTCTACCTATAAAATACAAAACCAAACCTTCTCAGAAGCATTTTCTTGCTAGACTACACTTGTGGCTTTTTTTTTTAGGAACTCATTCCTACCATATCTACCTCATTTTCCTTATTCACAACTGCAATTTGTTGTAAAGTCACATGCAGTGCTCCCATACACAGGCTGAACAGGACAGTCTAGGCCATCAGGCCAAAGAGAAACATTTGCTGAAGTGCTCTTCAAAAAATACTTGACTAGCCTGAATAAAAATGTTAATTCTCTTGCAATTCAAGAATGGCCAGTATTTTAAGAGCAGTTTATCAAAACTGTCTCATTAATGACAACAAATTTAACAGCATTGCAGAAAGTCAGATAAAATTAATGATTTGTGAAAGTGCTGTGGTTTAACCCCAGCTGGGAGCTCAGTCACCAGCTCACTCCTCTGCAGTGGGGTGGGGGACAGAATCAGAAGGGTAAAAGTCAGAAAACTTGTGGGTTAACATAAAGGCAGTCTAACACATAAAGCAGAAGCCACACACACAAGCAAAGCAAAGCAAGGACTTCATTCACCATTCCCCATGGGCAGACAGGTGGCCAGCCATTCCCAAAGAAACAGGGCTCCAGGACAGCTAATGGTGAGTGAGGAAGACAGATGCCATTACTCCGCTGCCTTTCCTTCTCTTCTTCCCCCAGCTTTCTATGCTGAGCATGATGTCATATGGTGTGAGGTATCCCTGTGTTGGAATCAGCTGGGATCAGCTGTCCTGGTTGTATCCCTTCCGAACTCCTTGTGCACCCCCAGCCTCCTCATTGGCAGGGTGAGGAGCAGAAAAGGATTTAACTTGTATAAATTCTGCTCAGAGTAGCTAAACTATCCCTGTGCTACCAGCACTGTCCTCAGAACCAATCCAATACACAGCCCCATACCAGTTACTATAAAGAAAATCTACTTCAGCCAAAACCAGCACAAACCAGAAGTATTACTGAAACAATTAGAACCTCTTACGAACCAGGATGAAGAGTTTTGATCCCCTGGAGTTGTGGGTAAGCCAAAATATTATTGCATTCCTGCATCAGGCACCATCTTGGAAAGCCTCAGATGCCATTTTCCCTTTGTGTCCCCTACAGGGTCAGTGGTGGGGGCCACCAATTTAGGAGGGGGTGGCAGCCCACCAGTTGGGTATCTCTTTGTTCCCTCTTCGTTCCTGAAATTTAGCAAATTTTTATCTAGTGATTATTTACTGGGGTTTTTTTTTTGTTTGTTTGTTTGTTTGTTTTGCCTGTGGCTGTTCCACTCGCTAGTAAACTGTTTTTTTTCACTGATACCTACTCACATTTCTTCCTTATTGGTGGAAAGGGATTGGTTGAAACTAAGGGGAGGTAACTCATTTTAGAGTGCATACCTCTTTAAATTGTCTTAAACCAAGATACCCAGCAATGAAGTTTAATCCTAATCTGTCGAAAATGTCTTCTTACAGAGACTACCATAAAGCCAACACATTTATGGTAGGATACAGTTGTGTCAAACATTCCTTTCATAAATCTTCTTCCCACTAGATGAATCTTATCTGCTTATACTATTGTTGTTGATGAATATGTAAAACTGAGTTACGAGTAGAATTAGTCAATGGTGAGAGAGAAATAAAATGCATATTTGCTACTGATATTGTTATCCCTGCCCATGGCAGGGAGGGTGGAACTACATGATCTTTTTGGTACCCTTCCAATCAAATCCATTCCACGACTGTATGGTATCTAGAAACTAAAATAATTAAAATATTAATAGGTACACAGGAAAAACAGGACAGACCTGTATAAATATTTGTAAATTATCAACCCACTGATTTTGAAATTTTTAACTAGTCCTGATATGTTCCTGTGAAGAGTTTCTAAATCCAAAACAGATTTCAGGTCAAAACCTGAAATCAGACTTAGGGAAAGAATAGAAAAGACAAGTAAGCTTGAAAACCCATGGGATACCTAAGAGGCTCAATTCCTATGTTTACTTATGGAATTTGTTTGCTGATTACATTACAGGTCAGTATAATAGCTATAGTGAGTAACTGTTTTGCCATGTAAAACAGCAAATGACAATGTACTAAACAGGGCACACTGACTGACTGGGCCAGTGCTCCCCTGCTCTCACCTCTGGAGGAACTCCACAGCAGGCAGCTCAAGACAGTATTCTCAAGCAAAGAAGCAGAATTCAACTGAGGCACATCCTACACTTTTCTAGTTTGACTGGGACCAAAAAACAATCTTTTTGCCAATCTCCACTGACAATTCCTACTCCAAAGTATCTCCACATCTAGGATCCAAGAAAGACTTTTACTACTACACTACTCCTCCCAAGAAAAGGCTAACAGCCTCTATATGACCTGACTATATTCCTGCACATAGGAATTTTACTGCTCACAATGAGTAACTGGAAAAAATGATGCACATTTTCTAAGGTGCATACCAAGCTTTTGAAGTTTCTGGAACTTCAGGCTTTTTTTTAAAGATGCTTTTTGTAAAACAAAGTTGTACTAATACATTCTTGTCCACAAGAATGGGCAAATTACTATGTATCTTAGAGCTAGTAATGGAATAATTAAGTCTGCTTATATATTGTGTGTATATAAACATATATCAATATATAGAACAACATAACTAAAAAATTTAAAGCAACCACATTCAGAAATGTACATACCAAGTTACCCAACTAAAGAAGTACTTTTATTTCAAATGCACAAAAGATTGGTACAAGAGTAGTGGCTGCTCTCTTGTCAAAGCGACCTTTACGTTTTCTTTGTGGTGTTTTAACCTTCCTGCTAAAATTAGGACTAACTCTTGAATTCGCAGGAAGTAAATAAAGCTAGGCTGGTTGTGTTTTATTTTTGCTTCTAAGGAGTAGCAAACCAGAACAGTAAGTGACTAAACTAGAATGGAAGACTCCTTTAAGAGTCTGCTAGCCAGAAAAACCAAGATGCTCCATCTCTCCTGCACCTATGAGGCATATATACATATATATATAGATATATATATGCATTGATTTTGTGTTATTCACTGTAGCACAGTTTTATTACTGTGCAAGATTAGATATTTTTGTGAACACAGCACAGGAAATTGAAAACAACACTGAACTACCCTAAGCTGTGATCCACTATGAGTGCAATCATGCTTTTCTGGAAATACTGTAACAGAAAAGTAGCCCTGAGCTAATTCATGGTTCTGGTTCCCATGGGTTGTTCCCTTTATCAGAAATGCTGCTAGTTCCTTCATCTTAAATTCCTGCCCTGCTTAGCAGGCACATCTGCATGGGAAAAGTCAGGATCCAAGTGTACCTCAAGACAAAAAGCATCCATGGATAATGTGGAGGATAATCTGAGCAATAATTTCCAAGGAACAGTATGAACAAAGTGAAGGTTAAACACACTAAAAATACTTTAAGGGAAATATAAAATATTGTAAGGGAAATAGGTGGAGTAGATTGTCACCCAATGGTAGATTAAAAATTTTAGGGAGCAGCTGGATTGTGGTCCTAATATAAATAATTCACATTGCTGAAAAAGTACAAGGTCCAGTCTAAGCTCTGTCTTTAGTCATTGTTCACACCTGCCAGAAATTCTGTGCTATTGTAATTATGTTTGAGGAACAGTTAAAACACATCCTTAAACAACTCAAAAATACCACATACACTTTTTCCCCAAAATGATACTAATTCTCATAGATAACGTTAGAAACAAACCCCTTTCTTTATGCAGGGTTATTTATTAACAGAGTCCCTGAATTTCCATGACATTCAGAGATGCAAGACTTAAATATCAAACAATCAAATATAGAAAAAGAAACCATATGCAGAAGCAGAAAATCTTAATACCAACTAATGTGCATGCATGTATGCTCATATATAAATTTTTTTTCTCCATCTCTCTCCGGCTTTTGTACTTGAGATACATTACATCATTTGAAACTATTCCCAAATCTGGATTTAAAGTGTCCTCACCATCATTTTCCAAATCTAATTTGTTTTCATCTCCGATGTCAGAATAAAATAAAGAAACAAGAGTCAGAAAAGAAGATGGAAAGTAATAATAGCCTCACACATTGTAGACCTGGGCATCCTGATGGACACCAAGTCAAACATAAACCAGAAATCTGCCCTTGCAGTGCAGGAGGCCAATAATATCCTGATGCATTAGACAGAGTATTGCCAGCAGGATGAGGGAAGTGATCCTTTTCCTCTCTACTCAGCACTGGTTATATCACACTTGGACACAATTAAGGGACTGGATAGAATGCTCTGACAGGTGGGACTGTTTAGCTTGGAGAAGAGAAAGCTCAGAGGGGATCTTATAAATAAATTGTAACATATCTGAAGAAAGGGTACAAAGAGGGTAGTCAAGCAAGTTTCAATGGTTACCAGAGAGGCAACGGACATAAACTGAAGCATAGGAGGTTCATGTTAAGCATCAGGGAACAAATTCTTTACTAACTTAATAGTGAGTTGAGTAAACTTTACTTAGGGTGATGACTAAAAGTAAGTTTCTTTGAGATGAGCAGTTCTCAGGTTGGAAGATGCTGATCGAGGTTGCAAAATATGTCTTTAAACATTCTCTTACTATACCAAAATACTTTTAACATTATTGTGGAATAAGGGGGAAAAATTGACAGTACATTTTTTCAAAAATTCAAAAACTAGAACATCAAGTAGTGAATATTTTGACTAATTAATGTGGACTTCAGCTTTTGGCAAGTGATTTCACTGAATTAAATTAATAATAAAACTGAAATAAGAAAGGGATAAAAAGATTGATGATGTGGATGTCACTAAAAGGTGACATTGAGAGTACAACAAAGGAAGGAATCTTATCCTTTGGTATGGTCTGGAGTTTACACAATCATTAAGGATATAATCAAAAGCTCACCAAAAAAAATGCAGTTTGCTTTTACTGGGCTTGGATAAACAGCCTATTCTCTTTGTGCTGTTTAAGAATCTCTTCTCATTTGAGGGCAATAGATAGTTACAAACAAGGTTGTTCAAGGTGATAGTAAAAAGAGGATTAGCATGCCAACTTATCTCTGCTCCCCACACAGATGGGGCCAGAGGCATCAATCATTTCTGATAAGATGTTCATATCATATTGACACAGACACAAAGTGTGTAACAATGAAAGAAAATCTCAACACGCTCCATCTTACTGAAGCACTGCCTTAAAATTTTCCCACTAATAGTACTGCTACTTGAAAAAAAGAAAATGGTTTAGAATGCTACATAAGAACTGTGGGTCATATTACAGATTTAAGAATTTCTACAGCAATATTTTGGCATAAGACAGAGGCACAAACTCTACATAAATGTAAAGGTCAGCAAAGCAAACGGGACTCTGAGCAGGAGATGATGCAGCATTCTTAGGCATACTCATCAATGCCAACAACAGGAGCCACAGCCTGAACTGAAAAAATGTAGGCAGCAGCCTTAACACCTTCCATTCCCTTTTATGTAATACACTACCCAGTGCTGCTGGTGTTTTCAAAATTCTCCTAAAAAACCCAGGCAAGATCTCTAGATGGAAATGTGCTACATATATTAATACGGTCTTACGGCATCTACACTGGAAAGGTAGGAATTTCAGAGGACATGGGGATAACTTGATTTTTTCAACACAGTCATCAAGTAATTGTTTTTCTTGGGCTTTTTGGCTTTGGTTTTTTGTATAGCAGCAGAATATTCTTATAGCAACAAATAAAGTTAACATAGCTTTGGTGAATAATGCACACTGTCTAGAAAACAGCTAAGCTCTTACTTTGTCCCTAGCCATTTGTTAAACTGATTCTATTAAAAACTAATAAGTGAGATCTTTCCAGGATGTGATAAGAAAATAAAAAAACAATATATTTTTGATTAAATGATTGGTGTTCTTAGAGCTCCAGTGTAAATGGGCCCCTTGGCTATACTAAGGTCATCACTGCTGCAAAAAAATGCTGTATTGGGTAGCTGATATTAGTACATGTGAACAGAAAGCACAGATGCCATCAGATTTTTTTTATTTCTCTGAAATGTGCCACTGCAAAACTTGTAGCTGTGCAACCTCTTGAAGTACTTATCATTGGCTTTTTAAGTGTGATCTTACTGCTGAAAGAAAAGTTTGTTTCACTACCTTCTGTTCAGGTAAGAGAAAAGATATCACCAAAGCCAACATTCATCACCACACTCACTCTTCAGTACTCTAAATGCTGGGACTCTATATATTCACCTTCATATTCCAAGGAATAGAAAAACTTCTAAAACTTTACAAATGACCACACACTACAACTGATTTATAAAGCAGCTAATAAAGAACATCAGAACACAGGATTGTTGCAGTGTGCTGAAATGCTGCAAACACACATTTCCAGTTTTCCTTTGGAGCTGTAACAATGGCCTATCTCTTACCTGAAGTTATTGTTTCTCACATTAAATCAATTGCACTCAGGGTTCTATAATCCCTTTGAACTCTGAAACTGTTTTTGCAATGTGATTGTAGTAGAAACAATTACATCCCAAAGCACAGCTGAGTTACTCTCTTTTACAGAACTTTCTCCCATTCGAACTATGATCCTGTAATATCCATCTTACAGACACTATTTTATGATCTACATGATCAGGTTGAATTAGGTTCTTTTGAAAACAATCTTCTAATCATCTCCACATTTTGATTCACAAGCCAGAGTAATCTAGCTATGAATCCAAACCAGAACATATGCTGCTGCCACTCAGTCCACACAACCACAGATTTAGTCCACAGTAAAATCCTTAAAACATTTACACATTAACATTGGATCTAGCATGAACTGCTGCTTTACAAACCCACTCCTACTGGATGGCACTACTCGCATAAGTAAACAGCAGTCTTAGACTTTCAAATTGTTGATTTGCTTACAACAAAATTAGATTATATAAAAACAAATCTTCAAGGCTCTATACCAAATTGGTAAGTCCTTCTGATTTTGCTTTTCTCAAACGTGTGTGCAACATGCCAGATTCCAGAACAGATTTTATAAAAGCATTCCTTTGACAACATAAAGTATCGGTACAGATCCAGAGAGAGTATGTTTGAGCTCATATACTTTAGGAACAACTCCAAGTAGCCAGTAAAAGCTCAGCAGTGGTCAGAAAAATAGGACTGAACTAAAAGACAAACAAATCTCAAGAGATGTGACCATGGACCTCTTTCATTTTCCAACTACAGTAACAGTACCTCTTACAACTGCATATGATAAAATCCTTCCTCTAAGATTCTATACTAGTGAAATTAGTTCTAAAATTTAAGTGTCATCATTATAGTATTTTACTTTCTATAAGAACCAAAAATACCCAAGAAACACAAAAACTGGGCTTCTGACCTTAACAGAAATAAAAGAGGAACAGAAACATATGGTTAGGAGACATAACAGCACATAAACCAAATAATTTTACTGGAACAAGCCATATGGTTGTACCATGTTAAAGCAGTGCCACTCACAGCTTGCTCTACCCCACTCAGGGGCTATTGCTGTTCTAGGAAAGGAAACTGCAAAGCAGAAGGAAGGGGAGACAAATGGAACATGATACAAAAACACACCAGAGAAAACTCTAGGAGCCATCAGGGGCTGACTTCAGCTGTTTATTGTTAATTTAAGTGATAGCAAAAATTATTCCTAGCAGCTAGTTTAGCCAGAAAATATGGATATATACATATGCATATGTATCAAGTGAAATTAGCATGCACCAATTAAGTAGAAAATGAATGACTTGCAACTCTAGTCTTAATAAGCAGAAGCATGTCATGACTCAGATTTAAATACTTGACTTAAATCCTGACAGTTTCCGTGCTTCCATACAAGTAGAATATTCATGTTCAAAAAAAGCCTTTTAGAGTGTGAAGACACACATTAGACAATTATTTTAATATAGGAACAGCAAAATAATATTATTATTGTTTATTAACAACAACAATAAAGTCATAGATAAACCTGTATTTTACTATTACCCCTAACTTTACACAACAGGGCTGCCCTTATTGTGGATGCCAACATATTTAGAAACAGTTATTTTTAATAGCAATTTCCAGCAACAAACGAAAAGTCTGGAGAAAAGTACTATCTCATCCTGTCCCAAACAAACGGAAAGTGATCCCAAAAGAGTATTTACCTCTAGATTAGTAAAGTTGATAGAAAACCATTCCTATTGCCAAACGTGGGTGCTGATCTCACTAAATTAGGTGTAAGTGAGGTGTAACAGCCCTTACCAATCCAGAGAAATCTTTAGATAGAAAGTCTGAAAATAAAAAACCTTGAAGCATCACTGATTTTTTCTGTCTGATATCACTATCTGATACCAGGTTTCTGCTCTGGGAAAGTTACTAATGCCTTTCAAAATCTGTTTTTCATATCTTACGAAAAACCTATTATTTAATTCTCAGTACATGTGGGAAAAATTATGAGCATTTATACATGCTGTTAAAGATGAAAAAAATATTTAACTGAGAGTTTTCTAGCTATAAATATAATTAATTTTTCTTTTATTCATAGAATCATAGAATGGTTTGGGTTGCAGCACACCTTAAAGACTATCTAATGATGATCTATTCAAAACACTAAATGAATACTAAAATACATTATCAAAACCTGAATAACTGTTAAATGAGATTTTATGGCTTTAATTTCCATCTCTTTACTTATTTTAAAAGGTACTATCCTAAAAATCCACTTGTAGGTGCTAGTAACAAGTTTCCCCTGTTCTTTTCATAGCATTATTCTAGAGGACCACAAAACAACGACTTAGGAAACCAATGGAAAAATGATACAACTAGGCTGTGACAGATCTGAAAGTGTTGCCACACAGAGCTTTTGACCTGCACTATTAATAGAAATAAGCAGAAGAGTCTCAGTATCCAAGCTCCTCAACTCCACTGTTGCCCATAGGCTTTGGCATCATTGCAGGTGTGAACTGCAGGGGCTGGGGACACTGTCTCCTCTCATGCATCATCATTCTTCTGAGGAAGACTGCTCATGTCAAGCATGCATCAGCAAGGGCCTAAAGATCTCTGAAATATCCCATACATTTGTATTGAATAAAAACTATACATTGTACCATACTGTTGTGTATCACAATCAACCAGCTTTGGTTTAAGTCAATAATAAACTGGTTAAGTCACTTCCATGTCTAGTCCAGACAGATCATACAAGGATCCATCTTGGACAACTCTGCATTCCAGAGGTCATTGTGTGATACAGATATACCTTGCATTTAATTTGTTCTTGTGAAAGATCTCTTAGCTGTAGCTTTTCCAATATGTTGAGAACTTTCTGTTTGTTTCTTGGGAGGGTTTTTTTTTTTGTTGTTGTTGTTTTTGTTTTGTTTTGGTTTTTTTTGTTTGTTTGTTTTGTTGTTGTTGTTGTGTTTGTTGGTTGGTTTTTTTGTTACAGGATGGTGTGTTTGTTTGAATTGCAAATGGTGCAAACTACCTTCACAAAGCTTATCCTGTCATTCCCCCCACACCCAAGAAGGCAGTTTGGATTTATAACAACACTTTCTTCAAGGTTTGCTAGTAATGGGATGAGGAAGTTCACAGCAGCTGAAAACAGACACTGGAGTCAGGAATCAATAGCTAAAGGTCAGATCACAGCAAGCACATGAGAAACAGCTCTAGAATTTGTGCTTTCATGTAACATGAAATCCAATCCATTTGCTTTCACACCACCACCACTGCCTTAACCTTGTTTTCAGCAATCCATATCAACCCAAATTGTTTTCTGTCAAAGTCTGCAGCTCTCGTAAATCTATCACCTGCTGTGGCATTCATTGGAGTGAACACAAACAACATGTCCTGATGCCCATTTAATTCCCAGAAACGACAGGAACCTGAATTTTCGTGACTACTGTCTGAAGAGCAGGCCAGAATGAAATGTCAGTATTTAACAGCTAACAATGTAACACTAGCTGGGTATAAATGATCTCACTAACCATAAAAATTAATGTACTCAGTATAGCCTTCCTTCAAAGTACTGGTTACTTATTTTCCCTGCACTGCAAAGCACAGACATAATTTTGTCAAATACAGCTCAACTTCCACATAGCTCCTCAAACTCCTATTGCCGTATTTAAGAAAACAGCTGTGGAAAGGACTCAAGCTGGAGAAGTTCACAGAAAACTGCCTCCTGTAGGAGGGCCCCCAGGCTGGAGCAGAGGAAGAGTGTGAGGAGTCCTCCCCTGGAGGAGGAGGGAGTGGCAGAGACAATGTGTGACCAACTGACCACAGCTCCAATTTTCAGTCCCCTGTACTGCCAGGGTGGATGAAGGACAGAAAATCAGGAATGAAGTGCTCTTCTTGAGCACAAGAAGAAGGGAGAAGTGAGAAGGAAGATGTTTTAAGTTTTGGGTTTATTTCTTATTATCCTACTATGATATGATTGGTAATGAATTCATTTTCCCCATGTCAAGTCTGTTTTATCTGTGATGGTAATTGGTGAGTGATCTCTCCCTGTCCTTATCTTGACCTGTGAGCCTTTTATTCTATTTTCTGTCCCCTGTCCAGATGAGGAGGGGAGTGACAGGGTGGCTGTGGTGGCTGGAGGTCAGGGTCAACCCTCCACACCCATTCACCACTGCACAGCCATTTAGGGTTCAGACTTCCTGGCATATTCCTCAAAGGGAACTAACTGAGCTCCTGCACTAACTGTACTCTCCTCGTGTGCTCATATTTTTTAAATGCATAGTGGTTTCACTACTAATCCCTCTCATGTTTTCTCTCTCAGCCAGAATTCCGAAAATAGAAGTAGCTACTGAATATTTTAAAAATCAAAGATTATCAGGTCTCTCACAGAATTTAAACTCTAGGACAGACTGATTTTGACAGTTTCACTGAAGAGCCAGCACCTTCTAATAGAAGTAAAGGCTCCTTTTATAAAAAATATGCTTAAGTCACTGACTAAGGGCAGCCCTCCAATCTCATGTACCAAGGAGAATTCCTCTTACAAATATTACAGAGAAAGCAAAAGTTCAAAGTTTTGAATGTACACTGATTAGGAGAGATGAAAATAACAATACTGAAAAATGACCATTCTGTACGCATACATGTATGTATATTCCTGTACAAAAAAAAAACAAAACAAAAAAAAACCTGGAAGGTAAAATAAGTAAACAAGACAGAGATGTATACATTTTTGTAAACCTTAAATGACTACAAACCATTAGACATAATTGACTGAATTATATAGACTGAATTTCAGAAGGAAGCAAAATATTCTCATGAAACAAAACCACCTTGCCCTTGTTTCTAAACGTGGAATTTGTTACCTGGATCAAAAGATACAGTATTTATTTTAAAACTTATGTGAAATTAGTATTTAAATAGAAATCATATACCTGATGGGTCGATTTTCTTTACTATCAAAGAGTGAAAAGATTACTTCCAGCTCCTCTCCCAGATTGGAGCACATTAAACTCTTCATCTGGACAAAAAGATGGTGGCTGCTAGCTGGTACCGGTGTGTCTTTTTTTCGATGGCGATGTTCCATCTAAAAGTACCACAAAAACAGTGACCAGTTTGAGTCAATTACAAAATTCTCAAAACAAAAAGAGGTAAAATATGTAATGTAGCACTACTTTCTTATTCCAAATGAGTATTTTTTTTTAAATTTAATACTAACTTGTATTTTTTCTGTTCTCTTTTTTTTCTTTTGCATCTGAGAAAGAAAACACAGGGAATTTACTTTCCCAGTGTTACACTTCATCATAGTTTTCTCTAGGTGAAAAACAGTAATCTTTAGATGTTTATTTTTTTTTTACTCTGATAGTGTGGAGTCACTTTAAAGCTTTGTGCTCTAACAACATGGTATTTCTTAGCTGGTTTAAACAGTTAATGATCTGATATTCCAGTATTCAAACACATAAAAAAAGCTTTTGTACAAGACTAAATATCAGTATTTTAAACTGGGGAAAAGCAATCATACCCACATTTCATGATGTCTGGCAAACTGCTTTATACAAGCTAATAAATTGTCTTGATTTGACGTCACAGTTTACACCTTCTGCATTTTAGTCACCCATTAAGAGAAGGACAATATTAAGTTGTACTATCCCTGTCTTACATTGTAACAAAAATAATTTTAAACAGCAATCTCTCTAAGCTACATAGCCTTCATACTGAGGTTATCTTTTTTCCCCCTTTTTATTTTTCAAAGTCTTCTGGGTTTTTTTTTTCTCTGTATGTTTCTTCTTATGATTAATGGTTCCTCACTGTATTTCATCTAGTGCTTCAACAGGATTGCATAATATTACACATCACTTTGAAATTACTCAAAAGTATACTGATTCTAGCACAAAGAATTTACTATTAGGCTTGACACTACAAGTCAACAACGTAAGTAAAATGCAACTTAAAAATTATTACAAAAATACATCATTATTTCAGATCCACAAAAAATTGTAGCAATGATGTTTCTGGGGGGTTTGTACTTAAATACAAAAGTTATAATAAATAAAATTCAGCTTAAATACAAGCTTAGTCTTAGGCACATAAGGCTCAGAACTGTGTGTCTCTAACAGCTGCAGTACTTAAATATGTGCCAAAGCCTACACAAATGAGTTGGCAAGTTTTCTTAGACCTCGCTGGAGATTTAATCAGAATAAGAAATATCAGTGCCGGTTTTAGTAAATCAAGATGGGCTTTTACACCCAAAGGAAGGCTTTCTCATGCAATTTAACTGCTATTTACATTAATATATTAAAAAGTACCAAGAGCCCAGTATGATTAATTGTGACAATATTATACCATTATTATATTTCCACAAAGCTTATCTCAACAGGCTCATAAGCTCATAAAGCTCAAATGATAAGGAGTCCCATAAGTTTTTATTGATGATTAAATTCTTATTAACATATTAACAAAATTTTAAAGGTATATCAGAAACCAAAACTTTTAACAAATAACATTTAAGCTAAGAATGTGTGCACAGACAAATTTGATATCAAATCAAAGAATTTCATACAGATGTAGAGATGACAATAGCTGTTCAAAAAAATGCTTCCCTTGTACTAAAACTCATTACATTACGAAATGCCAATTTATTGGATCAAAAAAGGTACTTTTGGTTAAATAGAAAAGCGGCCATCAAACTATCAGTACTATCAGTAATTTGATAGCAAAAGTACCAAATATTACATCCACATACCAGCCTGTACAGTTCTGTAATGCTGATCTCTTCAGGATCCACCATAGCATATTCTTTTCTTGGAACTAAGTCAAGTCCCAGTTGTCTGTATGAGAAATGGAATAACAGTAAGGAGCTTCTACTTTCAAAAGAAACAAATTAACTCTGCATGTGTTTGTTGTTTATTCCAATAAAGAATGTACATGTTAATTGGTACTCTACAATTAGCTGACTTTGGTCTTGTTTTAATGTATTTTGACTGCATGCACCATTCACATTCGACTCATTCCCTTTCTCCACTTTGCAACATTAATAGAGTGCTTTCCCACAATTTTAAAATGTGTTTCACATTGTGGACAATGTGCAATGGACATTGTCCTTCATAATGTTGTGAACATTTCAGCGTGAATGCACTAGTACTGTCAATTTGAATAATAACCACAGAAAGGAAGATAAAAAGAAAATCCATCAAATGCCAAAACATCAGCTTATTTTCAGTTTGGAGTGGATGGTATCAAAGATGCTTGCCTGTATCCCCTGAACAAAATAAGGAAAATGAGCTTGAATCAACAGGAATACAATTTATTTCCAGCACAGCAGCAATCAATAATGTTTAAGAACACATAAGGACACGAAGGTAGTCATGCTGAGTTTGGGAAAATTCAAAGGATTATAAAGTATTTTAAAAAGCAGGAACTGTCCATGTTAAAAACCTTCACAATTAATTCCTTTCAGTTACTGCAAAATTCTAAGCAGACAGGTAATCATACACATTTAGTCACAACCCTTTCACTCTCTTAGGTATTTATGCTTTCAGACAGCTGTAGAAGTCCTGGAAATTCAATTAATTCTACTACTGAATATCGCTTCCTTTAGTTAGCATTTATCTGTATAAATATATGCTAAAGAAGAGACTTTGGAAACAGCACCAAAATGCCAGAGGGTGTTTTAACCATTTTCTTGCTTAAAAAAAAGATAATACAAGATATAAGATAATACAATTTGTGTTCGCTCATTTCAGTTATTCAGATTAAAGAAAGATGCAGAGCACAGTACTGGATGTATGTCAGAGATGCCCAAGTAGGAACTAAATTGTATGACCAAGTTAACAAGGAAGCAACATCAACCTGTGTAGTTTCAGTTAGAACACAAAGCTATGTTAAATGCATGACCCAGGCATCATGTGCACTAAAAAGATGTAAAATGCTGCTTCAGATATTCCAATGCAATCCTCTTATAGATAGTACTACTGCTACATAAATTACACTGATATAAAAGAGCAGAATAAAACAATAAGCCACTTTGTTAAAACATACTGGACATAAAAACAATGAAGGAGAAAGGCCATTAAAAAAAAAGGTAACACTTGTTAAAAACTTGTTCTTTATTTCAACATTCTACAATCAGCCTAAAGAACTGGCTTTACAATTTAATGACATTTGACTTATCCACATTCACTCACTCGTTGCCCCAGTCCAGACGAGCAGTGATGTGCCGCTTGACGTCCTTCATTCGATCGTGGGTGAGGTGGCCGACAAGGACCTGCCTTCGCAGGTCCAGGATTTCATTCATTATGTGCCACAGCCGGTGAAAGAGATCCCCCTCATTCCTCTGTGGGATAAAAATGTGATTGTCTCTGCATCACCTGATAATCAGGATACCAGCTTATAAACCGATAATCCTAATAAATACATACATGATGAGGAAATTAGGAAAACCCCTTTTTCCCCTTACTTAGTCTTTTATTCCCCATCACACTGTGACCATTTTACCTGCATGTGAGTGTGTGCATATAAAATAATTTCAGACCTTGCCACAGACCTTGTCTATGCACCATACCCATCCCAATATTCCAGTCCAACTCCTTGTGCCTCTCTTACATTAACCTAATTTAATGTACATGAGAGGTATGACAAAAATTCAACAAAAAATCTTCATGTGTTTCACAACACAGCATCGTTTGTTCAATGAGTATATACATTCTGTGCTGCTGTCTCATCCAAACTGAATATATAAACTGTATTTCAAGACTGTTTGAAATCATACACATAAGGGACAGAAAAAGCAATAGCTCTGAGCATTCAAACTCTGAACCAGTGTTAATTTGCTTTAACCTTCCCTTGCATTATAACTTTACACACTACCATCTAATCATAAATAAATAGTATCACATAGACAGAATCTTGTCCAGACAGTTCTTCTTTATCTAACTGTGAAGTAGGAGAAGTTATGTGAATATGACTGCTCCAAAACCACATCCTCTTACTCTAATTATATACCAGCTATGGGCATAACAATTTCCCAAAAATGAACCTCTGTTCTGGAAAAATCTATTAACTCTTCCTTCACTAATTCTAAGTAGTTTTACATTGGTTTTTTGAGAACCTTTAGCTTGAGAAAATTACTACAACCTTCATATAGGTGATTCATCACACAAAGTTGAACAAACACTCCTGTTAAGGTTTGTTCTGTTAATTCTTGCCAAAAACCCTAACTCCATTTCCCTTTTCCTTCTTCCTATGACTAAAATGCATAAAAATAAAGTTCAGCTACTTCTGCTGCATAAACCTAAAATTCATTTAGAAGTATCATTACTCTCCATCAACAACTTTTATAATCCAAACACTCTGAAAAATTGCAATTTGATAAATCTGCTCTTTTTACTTCACATTCATTCACTTCATAAGCTCACTGAAAGAGCATTAATTTATTGTTAATCTTGGCTTTCTGTCTGGAAAGGAAGAAAAGCAGGGTAATTTTGAACATGCAATAACAACAACAGTGAAGAAAAATGTTGTCCAAAAGAGAAACAACTGCTGTAACAAGAAGAGGGAAATATGAATGTTATAAGTAAAATACAACCAAGGGAAAAAAGGTCATAGAAAGAGCCCTTGAATTAGAAACAAGAGACAAAAAGGACTTTTTAGGAACATTATAGAGAGCTATACTGACGGTATGTTTTCACAATTTTCCATCAGACACTAGTATACAGAGCTTTCATTTCTGCAGTCAAAAAACCAAATTGAATAAACAGGAATTCAGGTGCATCTTTGGTCCTGGTATCTAACAAGTTCTACTGAAGTATATTTTTATTATTCACGCGAATACAAGGGACATGCTAATAACACTAAAGCTCAAAATAAGATTTCAAGGTATTAGTAAAACAATTAAAAAACAAACTAAATGCTTTGGGGTTTTTTCTGAAATAAAAAACTAAACCAGAGCATCTAAACAACAGTGCACCTTTTGAGATGACATTAAATCAAAGCAATATTATTCAGGGTGCTTACCACATAGAGTTGCTTCCACATTGTTCCCCAGTCTCTTAGAGTTGATGTCATTTCTGTAATAACAGAATCTTCTGTTGGAATAACCATTTCAAATTGTCTGTAACATGCAGAAGAACACATGATATTGCACAAGCATTACTAATCCCATTGCAGTTACTAATATGTAGACTTCCTACTGCCAACAGTGATGTCTGTAAGCCTACATGAGTGCTCCTTCAGACCATGACACTTGTTTTTTTGTAGATTTATTGAGTCCCCATGGAAAAATTTTGGTGAAAATAGTTTAATCCCCATGCAAAGTCTTGGTCCTAGAGAAGTCAAGGTGAGTTTTTCTTACTATGAGATAAGCATATTAAAAACGGCTTTCACAGCAGAATAAATCCCATAGTTTCCAAAGGGATCTTGACACTTCAGCTTTTCATGCCTGAATTACTTTTTTTTCATGATATCTTGTCTCTCTTACTAAATTAACATAACAATGTGACAGCTCTTGGCCATGATGTGCAGCAGGGAACATGGCCTGAATGGGAAACAAACTAACAAAGGAAATAGATGCAACTATTGAGATTGAACTCCATGCAAGTACTGTCATAGTGTCCACTAACAAAAATTATTCTGCCTTTAAACTTTGTTTTATTGTGATGGCTTCCAGTTTTGCTTCAGTGAACCTTCAGTTTTAGCTACAACTTGAAAAGGAGAAAAGCATCCTAGGGCATGACAAACCACATGTGGCTGTAACTTCATAGTTCATAGTGGACAACAGGGAGTTTAACAGTAACATGGGGACATTTTCACCTGTGAGAATGCATTTGTTTTAATATTATTACAGTCTTTATCAATATTTTTGCCCGTCATGAATAATAGATCTTTAACACACTCAGTCATGCTCCCGAAACAAAGGTCACTGCATGTTCAGGCATCCATCTATTAGGAGAAATGTCCTTACCCAAACAGTTTTTAAAATGTTTTGTATCAGCTCTCTACTAATAAATCCGAAAGGATTTTATTTATTTATTTATTTATTTGCTGTATCCAAAAGGATACAATATGAAAAATTGCAAAAAAAAATTGTGGAAAAAAACCTGTTAAGATCGCTGACAATTTTTTTAAGTTTTAAATTTTTAAAAGTGATACCATCAAGGCATCAAGTTTTATACATAAAAAATAGTGGTTTTTTTATAAGTCAGACAACTTGAATTCGAAAACAAAAATTTAAAACTAATATTAATCAATTACTCTGGTTTTTATTAACTCTTCTAAATGTGAAAAAACATTAGCTGTTGTCAAAAATAAATATTGGCTCTCCATCACCTGAAGAAAAGAAGTAAAGGAAAAAGTTTCTCTATTCATTTACAGGTTTAGCAAAATCTTTTGCCATTAAACTGATACATTATTTTACCTTTTTTTTTGTAAAATGGTGACTGGTAGAGCTACTGGCCTCAAAGAAAACAGCTAATCTTAAACAGCAGGTTAAAAGACAGCTTATGAACAGAATAATTTCTTCAAATTAAGGCAATGCCATTTTCAAGCCAAACTTTATAAAATTGCTTCCCCTTTTCTCTAGACAATACAGAATGATATTCCCAATAGTATTCAGTGTCTTTTCTGGATACAGCATTCCAATTTTATAACCATGCAGGAGTATCAGTTTAGCTAAACAAGTCCTCTGCCAGTAAGCTGAACATATTATAACTAAATTATTTACTTCATAAACAAGAGATTTTTGGTACAAATAACTGACCATGTTTAAATATTTGAAATCAGAACATTTCACACATACCCTTTGTTCTTAACACATGCATTCTTCAAGTGAATGTAGTTAGATGGAAATATGCCCTGAAAAATAAAAAAGTTTAGGTAAAAAAAAGTCCCTTTACATGAGTCTGGCATACCATTTAGTATCATTCAATATGCAAATACATGCTGAATCCAAAGTCCTCCAAATAATTAACAAAAAACACACACAAGGAAAGAATGCAATAAATATTCAGTATAGCTCTAACAGAAACTAAAATGTCATATTCAGTAGAGTTTAAAATCTTCAACACTTCAGAAAATTAGAAAAACACATGTAGAACATGCAGAAGATTGTTTGAGAGCTCCCTTATGGCAGATGGTTTTATTCATTATTCCCACCTTGATAAGAAACAGACCAGCTGTGGGGGATCATGTCTTATCAACCACATCTTAAAAAAAGAGATTTTCAGACAGGGATTTTTAAAATTAAGCAGAATAAATGAAGTTAACAATATTCAATAAAAATAAAGTCAAGTAAATAAAGAAAATCAAAATGGAGTCTAAGTAGGTGACTGCTCTGCCTGCAGTGCACAGGAAAGTTGTGGTAGGTGCCTATCACACAGCCTGTGTCTGGCAGGAGTGGCCCTTTCCCAGCTGTTTAAGGGCTCCCCACCATTCCCTGGAACACACAGCATTGCTGCAACAGTCCCAGTGCCCTTCCTTACAGCACACTGGCCTGCAAAGATATGAAAAAGCAAAATGAAGCAAGTCAGCTCCAAGCCTCTGGCTGGGAAGATAAGACAGTACAGCTCATGCAGGGAGAGAAAATATATATATGGGCTCTTCATAATAAGCACAGCTCATACAGCTTCCCTTTGTGATGATGGTGTCCCATTTTCTTTTCACACAGTCATTAGACCTTCAGCAAAACCAAATCTACCCTGTTAAATGCTCCTACTCCTCTGTAAAGCAAAGCAGTTCAGGGGAACCTCTCCCAAGGACTGTAGGACATAGAGCCCTGCAGGTGTAACAGAGTGTCAGGGATGCAGATGCATCCTCACTGCACACCAGCTGCCACAGACAACTTCTCCCAGTGTCAAACCTGGCACAATAACCGGGGAAGAATCTTGACAGAGCAGTACCAATAACAAGAGGAGGTACAAGGTGTTCTTATGATATTAATTTTGGAGAGACTCCCTTCAAAAATCCAAATCAGAAAACTGTTTGCATTCACACTAGGAAAACAGAGAATATATATCTCATCTCTTCACACATCAAGTCATATTTAGAAAACCTATTCATAACTTCTATCACACATTTGACAGACCACAAAGCAAGACTGACAGCAAGCATGTGGTGAGAATTGCAACAAAAGACACAGAATATGAAATAACAAACCACAACTGCTCATATCTTATAAATCAAACTGTAATATACATCAATGAGGTCAAAGTAGTAAACATCAAATTTGACTCTGTTTATTGAGTCAAATAAATAAATTGAGCTAGATTTATTGTTTGAATTGACCTTCCATATAAAGAAAGGAAATTTATGTGTTTAGAGACCACAGGCCTTGGCACAAAAGGCCAACGACTTGATATGAGCCCCTAGAAACTTTTCAAAATTATTGTCTATGTGCCTTTTTTGCAGCTGAAGAATCTTGGAAGTGAGGACAGAAAAAGAAGAGCTAAGCTTACAATGCAGGTTAAAGGATCAACAGATAAATTAAGGTCTTTCTTTCCCATGAAAAACAAAATCTATACAACCCCAGAGGCAAGACAACAGAAGAGGTTAAGAAAATAGAAAGACAAATAAGACAAGTAAAGCTTAAACATACAACACAAACAGACACTGAAATATAAATTTCAGTAACTTTTCATGTCTGAATGTAGAAGAAAAAAATCAGTGAAGCCTGGTTTTGAATACTATGCTACTATGGAAACCAGAGACTACACATCAAAGAAAACCAAAATGAACCATGTATTTTACATGGCAACACATATGTTTTATTCAATTGATACTCTGCATGTGGCTCCTATAAACTAGCTGTCTCCACTGGCTGCTCTAAATTAATTCATAGCACCAAGAAAAACAGGCACAGTTTAACCAACTTTTCCGACAGTGTTTACAATTTGTATTCTCAGTAGTCTTTTCCCTTCAACTTAGCTTCCCTCTGAGTGGAAAATCTAAATTCGGAAATGAAAGAAAATTCACCACAGCCCTGGATTTGTGAAGGGTATTATCCTGATGCATAGAAGAATTTCAGAAGGGTAATCCATGTCCAGATCTAATTAAAGTAGTACCAATAATATACTTAACACTAAGCTATGGTTTTCTTTTAAGAGTAAATATCATACACTTCCAAGCACATTATTAACTTTTAAAAAGTAAATATACATTTTTGCCCAAGAATGCAGAACTGCAATTGACCTTTACCTTAAGATTGGGATTTTTTAAGGCAAATCCTCTGTACCATCCTGTGAAGAAAGCACATTTTGCTTTTTAAAGAGTGCAAATCATTTACATATGTAAAACAGATTTCATCTTTCCCTTTTGGACAGATATGACAATTCCACAGTTCTGTCAGAATATATTAATTTAAAAGATTTTCCATACAGTGAAAGGTATTTAATTTAAACCAGTTCATACTTAGATGACTTCATTCACACAATTTCAGGAATTACTCTTTAACCCTAAATGTTTCTAACAATGTAACCTAGGTAAATTCTTCATTGGACACTACAATGGTCAAAACAGAAATAGTGTCTTACTAACTCAAAACATTTACAAATCTTTCTGGACTTCCTGTACTACATCTATCAACCATAATACTATAAAAAATTCATCACGTACCTGATCCAACAGAATAGATCCTATGCCTTCTAAAAGAACATTGCTTAGAAGGTTAACCATATATAATCCTGATATGATATTAAAAAAAATCCCAACCCTATATGATCTCAAATGATAAAAAAAATGATTAAAAATGATAAAAGAATCAATGTGTTGATTTTTAGTGTTAAGGAGGCAGATTATGAAAAGAAAATGCAACTTTATTTCTGACACTAGCAACAGACATTTGCTAAAATTATATTTGCATTCTGTAACGCAAAATAGAGGAGAATGCTTATACTGCTTTAAGTTTTTAAGTTGTGACTTTGAATTAATTTGAAAATGTCTTGATGGTAGCCAGGTTTCCCTCAGAAATACCAAGAAAGCAGAAGAATCATGAGAGACTTCCTTTCTGTTACAACTCTTATCCTATATAAATGTTTACTAAACAGAAAGATTAAATAAAAATTAATTTACTGCAAATTAATTATTATAGAGATTAGAGCTCACTGGAACTGTGGAAAAAAAATTAAGAGGCCAAAATGTATTATATTATTGACTTCAAAAATGTGTTACTTTAAGAAAATAAATGAATATTAATGGGGTTCTAACCATCAATACACAAAACTTAATTATCACTGGAATCACCTGTGAACTCACCATCGCATTTCTCTAATATTTGAACGGTGTCTCCAATCTCCAGCGATAGGCCATGTGGGACTGTCCCTCGAAAACCAGCAATTACTGAAAAATATAATATGCTTCAATTATTCACAACATTAAAATATAAATTATTCCTATTGTTAACAAAATATTACCATGAGAAATTACGTGTTAGAACAAACAGGCTTACTCAAATGTAATAAGCTGTGAAAAAAGTCAAAAGAAAGAATCATTTAGCCACTTTTATGAGCAGAAAATTCAAAACACAGGACTCAGGAAAAAACCTAAACACAGCCTTATGATACATGAATGGAAAGCTTGTACTGGAGAACACTATTAGCCAGTATAAGTACCCCGAAGGACAGAAAGTGTTTTATTCCAAATGCTTACACTAACACACATCAGACCTCAGAATTTTGCAAGCTGAAAGTGCCAATATGTGCCAATATTTTTGTTGCCATCCATACCACTCACATGCCATGAAAAGAAAACCTTATTTCACATTTGCTTAATGGATGCTATAGACCCAGCACTCCATATAATCCCAAATGTGAGGAAATGGTTAGGGGGTGGAGACCACTAAAGCATGTTGTTCACTCCAATACATCAAGTGCACACTAAGCTTCCCCTGCAGCTTCACCAAAGCTGAAGGGAGGTCATGAGCTCAGGCCGGGACAAGAGCGACAGAAATGGAGCTGGAGGTAAACGTGCTTCAGAAACAAAACATCCACCAGAGCAGTGATGTTCCCAAATACTTACAATGGCCAAACATTAAGTCTTATATTGTTAGTTTTAAAATAATAGACAGCTATTTCTTCACTCAGAATCAAAAGAGAATACCCGAATGCCACTCAAAGAGCTCACTCCTAAAAATGTTAAAAATCCAATAATATGCTAGATAGCAATTCAGTTATTCAATCCTGTTCTTACTGTACGTGAAATGCTTAATTAAAATATTGCCTAATTCAGGCCATGAGACCAAGCAATAGTGCTTTTGATTCTCTGTATTGCAATCTTCTTTCAGAGCTAAATTTTGAAGTGGAAGAAGAAAACAGCCTATCCACCAGGGCATGACGCACAAAAAGACTTTGTAGCCTAACAGCAGTCTTACTGCTGTCAAATCTACCCATCTAGACAGGAAACCCCAAAACTCATAGGAAAAATAGAAACCCCACTAACTGAGGGGCATGACAAGAAAAGTTCACATATATAAGCCAAAAGGATATGCATATATGCAAGGACATATATACGCTCTTGCCTGCTGTTGGAGGTCTACCCTGCCACAAGCAGACTCTACAAACACAACATAACCTGTCAGCCACCATCTGTGCCTGCCACATTGTTCATCAAAGGCAGCAGGAGAGATTAGCTGTCAGCAACCACAGAAACTGAAAATTCATTTTTGAAACTTCAGAAGCAAGTTCCAGATTTTAGGAGTAAACCAACAGGATATGGTTTATGCTGCAGGACGGCACATCTAAAAATGCACAAAAAGTACTTTTTTGCCAAATCCTTCTTCAGAATTTGAAGAATTCAAAACTCATTATATTCACTCATCACTTCACTCATGAGAAAATTACCACTGTGCTTAACCCACAGTCTTTATGCCTGAAAAAATCCTATAAGATTATATCCCTGGACAGTCCCTAAAATTTTGATACAACATGAGATCAGTACTTATAGTACTGATCCTCCTCAAGAATGTGTATTGAATCAATCTCTATTTGTCTTGGTGCTATTCCCACTCTTCAATTTTTTTACACTGAACTGAATACTGTAAGATATGTAGCATGAAATAAAAAGCTGTTTTGGTTCCACACCATGATCAAGTGCACCATCTTTAAAGCAGCTTAGTAGCACGACAGCATTAGTACAGTGAGAAAGTTTGTCTAAGAGTTGAAAAAAAAGCAATTGAATTAATTTTTCAATTGATTATTTTACAAAGATCTGAAAATTAAAAGTTTATTAACTATTAAGAAATAAAAATAAGCAAACTCCTTGAATATCAATGCAATGTAGATCTAAATTCTGCTGTGGCACTGGAATGACAGAAGTCACCCTGGTCACCTTTCTAGTTTGAAAGAAGCAAAATTTAAATCAATTTAAATATGGAACCTGTCAAAATATCATGTACAGCAACCGAAATAAAATTAAGGAATTAAATGAAGAAGTATGCAAAACCAAACCAAACCCTCATCTGATATTACAGTTATGCGATGCCTTATTTTTAAACTCCATGAAATAAAAAAAAGACAGTAATTTTCTCCTTAAGAGCCAATATATCTTGTCACATTGTTATGATTTGACTTTTCTGTGACATTCAGATTTTATTACTTAGTTACTAGAGTTGTGAAAGATCTTTTTCTTTTTCTCTTCTCTTTTTTTTTTTTAATAAGTTTAGAAAAAAACTTTCAGGACAAAGTGAGACTGAAATCTGACACAGTGTAGAAAATAGCTAGAAATTATTTTAGAGCATGTATTGAAGAACAAAATTATACCCTGAAATATCTTCTAGAAAGATGGCCTGCAGAGTACCAGAAAAAGAAAGAAAGAAATGAGGGCATCATCTTTACCGCTAAGCACATTCACCTGATACACTTGAAAAACTCCCTGGATTCTTGCACCGTAAGGTCAGGCTCAAAACAGGCAACCTGTGGTGTTTAGCAGTGTCAATCAAAGTAAAATAAAGAGCATAGCAGAGCAGCAGAGGATTTAATGAAAAGCACAGATAAACTTACCTCACAAATGTTGACTCTGCTAACTTTGTAATAACCAAATCATGCTACTGACCTGGGACCAAGACCAAAGGTGGCCACCATAACAACTGTTGTAACAAGGGGCAACCACAGATGAGGACCAAAGTACTCAACAACTTTTGTGCCTCAGTCTTCAATGGCAGCCTCATGAGATACATCCCAGAATCCTGAGGGAACTGGCTGGTGTACTAACAGACTATTTACAAGAGCATGTAGCAATAGGATAATAGAGAATTGCTCCAAACTGAAGGAGGGTAGGTTTAGTTTGCATAATAGAAAAGAATTATTTTCTGAGGGTGGTGAGGCACTGTAACAGAGAAGTTGTGGATGTGGATTCCTGTGAACACTTAAGACAAGTTTTGGAAGGAGCTCTAAGCAACTTGGTCTAGTGAAAGTGTCCCTGCCCACAGCAGGGGAGTTGAAATAAGATGATTGAAACAAGATGATTTTTAAGCTCCCTTCCAATCCTTCTATGATTCTGTACATTCTATAGAACTCCACAGAATTTATAGATTTATCTGCTCTATGATTCATGTCTTCTTAGTTTATCTGTGCTGTATATACATAAGTAGACTACAGGAAGGATAAAAAGGCATGGAAGGAGGTAGCTGCTGTTCCACCAGAGAAGATCCCAGGGTTCAGCTAGGACACAGGGTTCTTAAGCAAGCCGTAATATAAATTTCATGTACTAAATGTCTCACCCTAAATGTCTCACCCTTTTTTTCCATTGACTACATTGTTCTGCAAAAGCAGATGCTCCTTAATTCTTTCTTCTAGTAGTAGTAAGTATATAATTAATCATTCTGCAGTGACCATGGCTTAAGGTGTTCTCACCCTAACTTAAGAGCAGTACATATTTATCATACTCATAGAACCAGACTTTTTTTATATACATCATTCACTGACCCTTATGCATCATATATGTCCCATTTTAATTCTTCTAAGAACAATAGCTGTTGTGACTATCACTTTCTCTCTCTTCATTGCAACTCTATACCAGAGACCTTGAAAAGGAAGATGGACAGGAGAAGAAAAATCTACTCTGAGTTCAGATCATTTACAATACCTGCAGTCTTTGCAGATGGACAGTCACATGCATGTCCCCAGGAAGCCATGTATCAAAACCATATCTAGATATATTTTTTGTCATTGTAGTAGCTGAAGGTCATATAAATGTCCTTTTCAAGCACAGGAACAGCGATTGATGTTCTCTTCAATCACCTCTTGGCCACAGGAGAAAGATGGAACTCCACAATAAATATTTGTAACAGGATATGTCCTCAGAAATATTTTAGAAACTGAGTTCAAATACTGCAGCCAGCTGGCTTTATTAAATATTTTCTGAGCACCAAAGGGTGCTCAGATAATAAGAAAGCAAGACAACAACACAGGATACGAAAACCTAATCTATACAGAAGGTGAAAACCATATGGTGAGAACTAGTGGCATACAGTGGCATGCAATCTTAAAGCAACTTCAATTTTGGTTTCAAATAAGTTCAGCTTCTCAAAACAAAATTCATCTTTGTGCTCTCATTCAAAATCTCTGGTTGGATGTGCTCACTGTTGGACAGTTTTACATATGAAAGTGCCTGGTGTGTGAAAAGATCTGTCCAAGCCCAAGGTCCTAACTAAAGCCTAAACTAAGTGGGGGGNTTTTAAAAACTAAACCAAGGGTTTTTTTCTGCTTGCAACTAGTGTACACAAGCCTTACCTGCAAGTTACCATTATGAGGAGGATTTGAGACATCCACAGCAAGCTGGTTTCAAGGCTGGCTTGACTTTATGTTTACAAGATGAAAATATTTCCCCACAAAGGGTGTGGACATGACATGGTGCCCTCGTCACAAGTTAGAATTAGGGTCAACACCACAAAAGGAGACACACATTACACTCAGTTCTGGGTTGTGTGGCAGGACATACACCCCCATATATAGAGGGATATAAAGAAGTCANNATACCAACAGCAACTACTCGATGTTCAAAAATGAGCACTTGTATGACAAAAGCATATTTGGGTTTCACATAATAAAAAACAGTCCTTCAGCCGAAGAGAGAAGAGTGGGGAAAAGATGTGAGGTAAAAGAACACAAATTACTTTAATAATTAATTATTGCTTGGCCACAATGCAAAATACTTGAGTAAAAAATAGACTCTAGTTCAATGCCCCAAGTCATGATGCCCCAGTTAAGAGAGGCAGCATATAAAGCACACAGAAATGTGGTAAGTACACACTAGACAATCAGATTTGAAGGGTGGGAACACTGTGTCAGAGGGACTGGCTTTGACAGGGAACAAGATGCTCTGATAGGAAAGGAATTGATTAGCTGGCAACAGGGGTGGTTGGCCCACTTCAAAGTTTTGCTTGGGGTTATATTCTTAAAATTTTTATGCCTGAAATAACTGGAGATCTGAATACAAGAACTAATGAGGCAGACACTGTTGTTCTTTTCCTCCTAACAGATGGCCAGAAGCTATTATTGATTCCAGATATTATCTGCTATAATTGAAATCAGGTCGTCTTGGTAGCAAAAGCAATTTTTAAAGTTTTTATTCTGGACTTAAAAGTGCCATTCTCTTAAGAGATTGAGACTTTCAGGAACAACTATTTCAAGGGGTTTTGCTTCTGTTCAACAGTTGAAAAAAAAAAAGAAAAAAATCTGTAACAAATGAAATTGGGATATTTCTAACATTATGAAGTTACATTGGTTAAATCAGTCAATATTGTATTTTGACTTGATGATGGAAAACTGAACTTGCTTTTATGCAGGTTTTTAGGTTTTTCCTGAGTAATGACATGTATATACTACCTTTGAGGAAGGTTCTGATTCAGTGGTCTTTTTGCAGAAATATGAAAACTATCCGTTGATATGGTCTTATGCATAGTAAATACAACAGACATCTGGCACTGTGAGCAGCTGCAGAAAGTGCAACATCATCTTCACGACAGCCATTATTCAAAAAGAATCAAAATCTGTCAACAACTCTATCAAGCACACCGTTTGTAAGTTCACTCTGAAGCTGCTGACCACTGGCAAGCAATGCAAGCATCCAGCAGTACAACTCCCAGCATTTTGTGGCACAGGGATTTCCTGAGCCAGACATGGTATTTCCGTGTTTAACACACATGGATGCCTTTTTCTTCTATGAATTTTCCTAACTAGAATTTATATGCATCATAATGCCAGTGTCCATAAACTTACAGTAAGCTGTCCAGTTTAAGTATGCTCATGCAAGACTAAGTCTTCCTTTCATTTCACAGTGCAATTTCTTATGCCCTTGTTCTTGTGGGGAAGTTTGAATATGAAATCTCTTGTCACCCTCTCTGCTGTACTTTTTTCAGGATGAAGCTTATTCTCCTTAAAAGAAGCTGAAGAACCTTTTCAGGTTTCAAAATAGGCAGTATTACTAGCAGCAGAAACACATGGAGGCATGCAGCTTTCCTAATGCCAAATGGCCAGAGCTGACTGCAAAAGGCCATCACATGCATTGAGCTTTGCCTACATATGAATTGATCTGGATGGAGTGGAACGACAGCACAGCTACATGCTCCTGCTTCTAATACACGAGTTAATTCAGGCATCTGTTCATAATGCATTGTGCTGCCTACAGACACCCCAGGAGACTTGCTGCAAACCAGCAACGAGCTAATGAAGACAGCGACAGAAAAGAGAGAGGGAGCGGGGTGGGGAATCGATTTAATCTCCTTTCAATAAACACAATATATACAAATGTTAGTTTCAATAACAGAAGTGATCCTTAAATCTCTTGCAGATTACCGAGGATAAACACTTTCAAATTTGTACTGAAATAAAAAAATGTGAGTTCTCTTGTCTGTGTACACCACAATTAAAAGGATCAAATGCATAGTTCAGATAATGACAGCTCAGTGTGACTTTTGAATATCTCAAGTGCTGCTCACATGCAGCAGTCAGTTTTCTTAAGAGATGAGAGCTTGCATGGAATTTTCCTAACACAGATATTTGTTGAACAGCTATTCATGAAAATATGTCAGGGAACATCAAAAATAATCAAAAAACTTTGCATCAATGTCTAAGCATTGACAACTGTATAAAGTAGAATAGGTATAGAAAACTAGTCTTCAGTTGCCTGTAAAACAAAAACCTGGAATTCTTCTGCTAATAGCACTGACTACCTGTACAGATAAAGCAAATACCAAGTCTGAAACACACAAAGGACATGGAGCTGCAGCAGATTGTATTCCCTCCTGTGCCCAGCTCAACATTTGAATTCAGCAAGGTAATCACTTTCAAATCCCTGATTACAGTGCTGCCAAAAACTATAGGACAATTCTAACACAGATAATCAGTTTAGTGTGAATGTCTGAATGTTTGTCAAGCTCTCTTCATCCTGCATCTCAGCTACAGGCAGGCATGTTATAATCTCTTTGATGACAGCTTGATCGGTTCTTCCAATATCTGCAAACGATTTTGTTCACTCTTTGCTTTGGGTACCTTAGGTATTAGGACAATATATTTAAACAGAGCACTAAAGTTGAGAATGGCTGCCCATCTAGAATGTCAGAACTGGAAAATTCAGAACACACCACCAGTGTCCCTGTCCTTGCAGGTATGAGATTTCATTAATCGTTTTCTTTCTTCTATTAAATATCTAGTTAAGTCCTTTATATTCCTTGAAATCCTGCTTGGTATCTTTTTATGTCTACACGTGGTCTCTGCTAAGAGCATTTTCTTGATATGCATTAGTTCTGGAACAAGGAATTTAAAGCAAAAAGAAAAGAAAACAAAAAAGTCTTTACAAGTCCAGAAAATCTAGTACAACTTCAGAGTTTACGAATAAATGACACAACTCTTCCCGTGAACTTAGTCATGAATGTCCTTTACAGAGGAAGGAATGTCACTGTAAAACCCATCAGAGACATCATGGAAGAAAGCAAGGTGGACTCCATAGAAACAGATGTTTTTAATTCTTTAATGTAGAGCTAAAGATGCAGTATCAATGCATTAAGACTGCCATGTTAAACAGAAAGGATTAAATGTGACTTTTCTTTTATTATTTGGAAACAGCAACAACTTAAAAATCCATCTAGTAGAAAGGAGTAAGTTAAAAAAGTAGGTTATGTTCCTATGACATTATCTGTAAGAACAACCCTCTTTTAGCTAAAAATAATGATGTCTTTTATTAAAGACTAAGTATTTCCAAAGTTCTAATAATTTTTAAACTTTGTTAAGGAATTGCCTTAATTATTAACATCGGGATCAAGGAAAAGAGTTACAACTATTGACTTGGAAAAGTATTTATGTTTCCTTCATAGCCCCTGGGGAAACAAAGTTTCTGAGCAAAATCAAATAAACCAGCAAGGGGTTTTCTAACGTCCTTTAAGTGTCAGGTATGATAACGAAGGGATATGAGAGAACAAGCTGTATCAGGGGAGGAATTAAAGAGGAATTTCTTCACAGAAAAGGTTGTTAAACGTTGAAAAAGACTGCCCAAGGAGGTGGTGGAGTCACCATACCTAGAGGTATTCAAGAGACTACTGGTCATGGCACTTACTGCTCTGATCTAGTTGACAGGGGGGTGATTGATCAAAGATTGGACTTGATCTTAAAGATCTTTTCCAACCAGAATGATTCTGTGATGTATCCACAAGTGCATCATCTGAGCTCTACCAAAGCCAGCAAAGCTGCAAATGCCAGCTCCCGTAGCAACTCTTCAGTACATTTTGTATTTCATAAAAGCTCACCAAAACCTCCAAAAACTTAAGAGACACAAAGTTGGACATTGTTTCAAATACAGATCTATGGTGTAATTTTGTATCTGCCAGAGGGTTTGCTGGCTACATGTCATATCCCTACAAAGCCAGCAGAAACTGAAGTAGAAAATTAAAAGCCTCACATGATTATAAACACAGGAGTTATCTTCCAGAAAACAGTTAAATTTTTCCAGAATAATAGGATGACAATTATTTCAAAGAAGGCCTTGAATACAAGAGTATGTGCTTCCAATTGAATGCTGAATAATAATGTCAGAGCAGCGGGTATGGTCCAAAGTCTAATAACCACACATTTCCCTATTCTCCTCTTTCTCCCCAAAAGCATAAAAACACAACATGCTTCTCTGAACTCAGGGGATGTCATTTCAGAGCCCTGGACAAACTTTAAGTAGCACCATGCAAACTTGAGCTCAGAAGAGCTGTAGCCTTATGAACC
>WBNO01029148.1:41345-112100 GCA_013400575.1 Peucedramus taeniatus
AAAAAAGTTAACCACTGTGCAAGCTGCAAGAATTACTCCTCACCAACTACAAGAGGCACCCAAGAAGAACACGGGTAGACAGCAGTGCACTAGCTCAAAAACTCCACATGCTTGCTAGCAAAGGCTTTGGTAAATGAGATTGGCTTCCCCTTAAAATTGCAGTTTGCTCCCATTCAAGTAATAAAAACATTCCAGGAAGCCAAGAAAAGCAGAGTATAGATTTTCTTCACTAATACAAGAGACAGGGCACCCTTCCTCCACAACAACGTCAGGTCTATCAATTGACCAGAGATGAAACACTTTCCTTGCATTGTACTGTCTTGTATTTCCTTTGGAAGAGCAGGATTTAATTCTGTATTTGACCTGCCATCAGCAGAAGACAATTAGAAAAAAACCAAAACCAAACACACTAGAAAACTTACACACACAAAACCAAACATAAAACATAACAAAAAATCAGCAGAGCCTGCAATTTTCAATGGCATTGCTTTTCAGCTTGTCTGGTATTGTATCTGAGTTTTAGTCTTCTGCTAAGCTGCATTTCTCTGATATTCAACCATATAATTATAAATGTATTTTAAGTACTTTCTTTTTACCAATAAGACTTCTGTTTACTTTGACTTTAGCCTTCATGCAATGCTCTCTATAGCATTTTATAACTAAATAAATTATTTTGCTTTTCTAAGCTATGAGCCTTAACCACATTGCTACTTACAAATAAATAAAGAATTCAATATCTTTTTTTTTTTTGCTGCTCTTCAAAAATTATTGCAATATGGTATTTTTCAGAAACAACACAAAAACCTTACCAACTTATGCAATAAGCAAATTGTGCAATTTAGCTAACAAGAAAAATAAACTTTAATTCTGTAGCCTGTCCCACAGATCAGCCAATTCTATGTAGAGAAAAATATCCAAAAATCTCCTTAAAGAAAGGAAAATTTGGAAAGGTGTGGAATTAAATACAACTAAGGAAGACGATTACAAATCACTTACAAGTACCCTGGCATATGCTTTTTTATCATAAATGAGGCAGAACTTCCTTGATCCAGTGTAATTGAGAAGCATTTCAAATACACTGGAATACAGCTACCAGGACTAGGAAAGCAAAACTACTTCCTCCTGTGAAAATCCTCAGAGACAGCTGAATGCAAGTTTAAACATCCCACTCTGGCTTTAAGCTGGTTTATTAGGTTTAATGGTTGGAAATAACCACTGCACTTTTCAGCCTGATTTCAACAGCTGAGCCAGCAGAATTCAGTGTATTTAGCCCTGCAGGGTTTCATCACTAATCCATAATCTCTGTAAAGTTAAAACTTCAGGGATATTTAAAGAAATCCTACAATTATTTTAAAATGTGGGATCAAATAGTGCATACAAGTGCATACACTTTTTTCCCTATTTAAAGCTCCAAAAATACCACCTGGATGTATTCTGACAGTGTTTCAGTGTACTTTCAGTGTACAGTGTGGCACGAGAGAGTCAAATATACCCAAATGTAGGGTCTTCTTGAAAAGTCAGAACCTTCACTTTCTGCTCATTTTTGCTTAAGAATAGAGCCTATTATTCCAAAATTCAGGGTGAAAAGAGTTTAAGTTCAGTTGGCAACTGTTTATACAAGAAAAATGTATCTGAAAAGTATATGCAACCAATTAAGATAATGAAGATTGCTGAGAAGGGGGAGATTCTGTTTGATGTGATGGGGGAAGGAAGTATATGAGCCAGTCCTTTTAAAGGTTTAAAGGTTTATACTATGATTCATTGATTCATCTGATTTTATTTTTTTTTGTAAGAGTATTTTAAGAGACAAGGTAGTTCTTTTGGTTTTTGACACCTTGGAAGAGTCACTAAAAATTCCTGCCATTACAACAGTTCTATCCTTCCTCTAGATTTGGCACAGAAGCCTAGGAATACATTCAGATACCACGGGTACAGAAAAACATTAAAAACTATGATGCTGTTCTAAGAAATTAGTACTGTCAGACACACACTATCATCTGGAACTATAAAATGCTTCCTGAGTGAAACTAATCACACTTTTGACAAGCAACTAGGCAGTGCCAGGCAAACCAGACACAGGGACTTGTCTTTAAGTATTAAGGCATTTTTCAAGCCTTCTCCAGTTGAAAGAACATACAGGACTCTTTCCTGAAACTTAAAAACACCCCTCTCTTTTGTACCTAAGACAAATTGGCAGAGACAGGGGAAAAAACAAAATTTTGTGTCAATCCAGTGTCTGCCAGCAGGTTGGGAACAACCCTGAAATAAGCTAACAAATTAAGGAGATTTGCAATCTATCCACTTGGCCACTGTCCACGCCATTAAGCCGGATGCCACGTGCTTGTTTTGCACTGAATCAAGCCATAAAACTCACAGAGTTAAAGAAAAAGACACTGCCAAACTTCACTTGAATGTGGCATGGACAAGGCAGGGAAAGAAGGGAAATGAAAAGTCAAGGCAAGACCTTCAGCAAAGAAGTGCAGAGCTTCCTCCCTAGGAGGGACCATTCCCAGGGAGGGGCAGCAAACAAACTGCAACTCCAGGGCTACACTTGGCCACAGTGCCACAGAGAGCCACCACACCACATCATATCACACACACCTGACAGAATTAATACACTGATTTAAAATCAGTGTATTAAAATCAGAATTAATACACTGATTTAAAATTTTCATAAATACTGTGGGGTGTCCCCTACAACTAATAGCCTCCAAATACTGACCTCATGGGATTTATCCAGGAGCTAAAGTAATGAAAAGACAAAACTGTATTTTTCTCCCATGCTTGAAAAGACCTTCTGAAACAAGAATATGAAACTCATGCAGACTTTAGTGTCTTGATTCAGCTTGATAGTTTTTCAGCATCTGTATTCCACCAAGCACTTTGTGGTCTCAACTTCAGCTTCAGTAGCAAAACACTGGTGTTGAACATTAGCAAATGAGACAAACAGCATGCTTACTGCAAGGTTGTTTTTGAAAGTGAGTGAAACAAGCCCTTAGGACTGGTAAGATGAACATTATGTGGCATGTCTACTATACAGAGATTTCTCTTTTGTAAAGAAAAGACTTTCAAAGGCACTGAAAAAAAATCACTTGCTGAGAGGGAAATCAAATGGTGAAATTGAATATGGTTAAGCAGAAACATATTTAAGAACAGCAACTTTCCTTAGTCACAGCTGACTTTAGAACAACTGTATGATTTAGTATTTCTGCATTATACTCTTCCCCTCTCTCAAAAAATCTTTTGCCCAAGAACTTTGAACTTAAGCAGTCAATAGATAGAGACAGATAGATAGAGAAACGATAGAGAGATAGATAGAGACAGAGAGAGACAGAGAGAGAGAGAGAGTCAAATATACATGGACTTGAATATCTAAATGTGTGCAAGTCCGTGGGAGCCAAGGACATTCATCTGTGTTTCCTGATCTTTAAGGTCCTTTCCAACCCTTAACATTTTGTGATTCTATGAAATATTGAATCCCTGGAGCACCATACATGAACAAACACTGTTTGGATTTGATTCAGCACTTGGATTTGATCCACATCATAATCTCACTCACTAATTAAAACAATTGCAGGTGTGTAAATAATCAACAACACATCAAGCCTCTAATGGGTTTA
Organism: Peucedramus taeniatus; assembly: GCA_013400575.1. Taxonomy (NCBI): domain Eukaryota; kingdom Metazoa; phylum Chordata; class Aves; order Passeriformes; family Fringillidae; genus Peucedramus; species Peucedramus taeniatus. Next base: position 44,966 of record WBNO01029148.1, read on the forward strand.
CTTTTCCTAACAGCAAATAGAAGGGACCAAATTAAAAAAAATGTCATTTTTCCTTGCAGAAAGAAAGTAGGACTAAAAAGGGCAGGAAGGGATTTGCAGCACAATATACAGTAAACTGTGGAGGAAAAGGCAAGTAAGAGGCACATCAAGGCTTACAACTTGCTTTTCACTTCCTTAAACAGTTTCAACTAATTTATTAAAATATGCTATTTATTAACTCTAAAATTACCATCCAAATTAAAAGGAACCCCTTTTCCACTTCACTAGGATTGCCTGAAAGGTCAGCCAACAATCACTGCTGGGCTCAGACTGAAATTCATTATTTCCAGCCAGCAGTAATGTTAATGGCTATGATAATTACAGTCATTGCTTATTTGGTTACTTGTGGTGCCAGAAAGAGATACCATTATGTGACCAACATAATCCTACCTAATCCTTGAAGGCTTGCATATAAACCACAGAGGTGTCACAGAAAGGAAATTATATATGAGCAAAGTCAATGAAGTGTTATGACTTTTCATACTTGTTTTCTAAAATGCATGGAAATTAGATGATTTAGTGCTTTCAGTCTCCAGAAAGGATGAGAGATGTCAAGTGAGCCAAAACAGAATATTCTTGCTCAAGTACATCTTGTGCAATTTGCAGCCTATGCATTTCAGCTGGATTAGAAGTGAGAAGCCACACTATGAATTTTATTTTGAAATACCCCTACCAATGTTTCACCTTTTCTGAAAGTTTACTTTCATCTTAACTCTATCATTTCTATTTTACTGTTTCAATTCTTTACCCTCCCTTTGCCATTTTAAGGACTGAAAAAAACACCAACACTGGCACAGAGTGATCAAGTAGTGGTGGATAAATTAGAATTAAATTAAATTGAAGAGATCTTTAATTTGTGCCTTTGTAAAAGCAGCACGGTAATACCTGGGACACAGAAAGGATGTGACCTTAAATGTGAAGGCTGGTCACCACTACAAATACTAAACTGATCAATGGAATTATTGCAATGTAGGGTAAGTACATGCCAAAGACTAAAACACCATCTTAACCATTCAACCTTCCAACTTGCTTTGCCCAAACGGTTCGGTTTTTGAACGTATTCCATCAGGACTAGGGATTTACATTAAATATTCAGGGTTGACCTGGTTTCATCAAAGTTAGCTCTATTTAAAACTTGTCTAGATAGGACTAGGAAGTGGAAGTAGGTGACAGGACAAAGGTGTTCTGAGTTTTCTGGTTTGGGGTAGGTTTTTCTCCTTCAGTAATTCTTAAAATATATCTATTTGTTCCAAAATTATTGAAAAAGAAAAGGTCTCTGGTTATAGCAATACAAAAGCTAACCCAAAATATAGCAGAGCAAAAACTGGAACAGCTCAGATAGACATATTTTATCTTATTCCTCATTAATTTAGGGTAGTAATAAATGAGAAAAAGCTCTCAAGTTTTGTCTCCCATATTAAAATCCTGCTTTCCACCTTTGGAAGCATATCTTTTGCAATTTAGCATTCATACTTTTTTTTTTTTAAACTATAGAATTACTAATGAAAAGGAACAAATAATTTATTAAAACTTTTCAAAACTATGAATTATTCATAAACTACAAGACAGGACCCATGTAGAATCATATATTCTGATTCCTGCTGAAATAGCTTGAAATAGCAGCACTAGTGGCAAAATAGCCACTATTAGAATCATAGAATCACTTAGCTTGAAAGGGACCCTTAGGATTGAGTCCAAACATAAAATACACTACAATACATCCATATATACTATACTACACCCATTTCCCAGCAGGCTCATTAACTCCTGCCTACTTCTGACACAAAAGTGCCTAATCTTAAATTTGTTATCAAGAAAGTTCTTTCAGAGTAATTTTGGTGTCTCTGCAAGACACTACACTCTGCCATACAGTCACAAATATCCAAATGCCAGAGTGGCTATGGTTCATGTATGTGGGTTTTACTCTTCTTGTATTTCCAGCATACCTAAGATGACAAAAATGAAAACAACTACCAGACCTTGACAAAGCTGCGGTGACAAGAAGAATATGCTGGCAATGACCTACAACATTTTGGCACAGGACAAATGTTTCCAGTTGAGTTTGCCCTGGAATTCATAAGGCTGACACTGGGAGGATGGCACAAAACCTGTAGCTGCTATATTTTGTCTGATATAAGTTAGAATCTTAAAGAAAATGAAAAGAAGACATGAAAAGAAGACAGTATTCTCTTACATAATAAAAAAAACAAAAAAAAAAAAAACCAAAAAAAAAAACAACCCTCAAACAACAACAAACAAAAAACCAAGAATCAAAAAACTCAAGGAGAATCAAAAAATCAAGGAAAAGGAATCGAAGAATTCATCAGAGGCTTGTGATGAGAAACTGTGCATTATTCCCAGTAAAACAAAGTGGTAACATAAACACAAGTGCTGAAACTACTGTATCCCGCAACAGGGAATTCACTGAAACTCCTAATCTCATCATAAAACTCTAAAGTAGGTCACAGCAAGCTTAAAAATTGACAGAAAGCAAAGAATAAGGGGTAATAGTGTGCAAATCACCTTCTTTGCAAAGTTGATACTTCTTCCCCCTCCCCCCTTGATTTTGACAAAGCCTCAAATACAAAAGAATCCATTGTCTCTGAAAACAGAAAAATATTTATGAACACACCATTAAAAACATGTACCAATGACAAATCTTGTGCTTTTAGACCATGTCAAATTGATCTAGAATTCCTTCAGCAATTGTTTTTTCTTAATTACTGATTTACATCTGGTCAGTGTTCTCTTAAATGTTGTAATTAGAAGGTATTAAAAAGACCAACCGCATGATATAGAAATCCTAGTTGAAAATATACACATAATTATAATAACCTTTTTTTTCCCTCACAAAATTATACTCTCACAACTCAGGAGAATTTAATCTTTTGCACAGAAGTATGTTAGAACAAACTTCAATTAAATTATGTTCTTGGGAAAAGTAAAGAGGAAAATAACAGTTATTTCTTATCAAGTAACAATTTTAAACATTGTGCAACCATATTTATATTAACGTTCAGCACATCCTGAAAATTATATTTTTTGGTAAAACAAAGTAAAAATTAACCAAGAATGAAAAATGTCTGCAAAGTGTCTTGCTCATTACATCACAAATTGTAATCATGATTTTCAGTACTTAACACTTCGTAATTAAGTGATATTTGTCTACTCCCTATGTCCAACAAGTTAACTTGGACTAAAGTTGGGATATCAGAAGCTCAAAACAATTTTCTTTGGTCCATGGAAAAGTCAACACTTGACAATAAACTTCTCCACTATAAGTAAAATTCTTATAAGCAGCTCCAAAATCATATTCTTACATATTCTGATAGACAACTAGAAGCTAGAGATTTTGTTTCCAGCTCAAAGTTTCAGATTTCACCCTGGGAATAAAGCATTTCACTCATTATATATTTAGCTGAAACTGAAATGCTACTGCACCAACTCTGCATTCAACACAGCATATCAATCTTATTCTACATTATTATACCCAAGAAATAATCTACCTCCTGCCAAACAATGCTTTTTCTTTATTTATTTACATCCTGTTTTAAAACATCGTTTTCAGACTTCAGTACTTTACACTTGCAGGGCTTTGATACAGAAAGGACAAAACATAAGTGGTTCTAGTAGGGGAAATTATGCTGGATACAATACAGTGACCAGGTGAAACCATATGTGTTAAAATTTGAGTTTTGTTCTCTAGATTTTAAGAGCTCGAGTATAATACTTGCATTTATTTTCAATATACAGTCATGTTTTCAAATGTCTGGTTTGTAATCAAGGTAGTTGTATGTAAGAAAATCTTTCAAACCCAGATTTTACTTAAGGTGCTGGAATAGAACTTCCTAAAATCACTTAATGAGATTTTAAATATTTAGTAAATCAGCTGCCACAGTTTAGAGTATCCATCTATCCCCGCCCAGGTTATATCACAAGTACTTTCTCTATTGCTAAGAGGTTGGTGACCTTTGGGTGGCCAGTGGGAATCAAGAATTATTAAACTTCAATGACTTCTGGGAAAACCAGACTATGTCTGTTGTAGAGGGAAAATACTCCAAGACAGAGTAAATTTTGTGAATTATTAATGCAAATTCTTCTAAACCTTGGTCACAGGTGAGCCGAGGTGGAGATTTGGAAGAAGTCACAAAAGGAAGTGGAAGAATTGAGGAATCTGAAAAGGTTGCATAAAGGTTCTGCAGAAGAGATGATGATGGATGCTCATAGGAATGAGATTTTCAAACACTCCAATGTAGGCAAAAGAAAGCCAGCATCAGAGAAGTTAGAAAACTGAGGCAGGGAGGAAATGATAAAATATTTTACCTTTGAGAAATGGAGCAATAGTGTGAGAAATCTTTTGGGAACATACATATCCCTAAATATTGTTAGTATCCTTTCAGTAGAGCATTTGCCTGGAGAGGCAACTGTAAACATTCAATGCCAACAGAATGGTTAGAACAGCATCTTTTCAGAACAGAATTCTTCTGAGAATGTAAGTGGTCCATCAAATCAGAGACGGCTCCAGGACCGGCTTTCATGGAAGAGCAGAATACAGAAAACCCACACTAGGCAAAACAGCTGAAACTCTGGATGAATCTACCATAAGCTAAGAAACTCTAAGGTTGTCATTCTGAAGTGACACCCAATAATGCTAACACAAGCCTACAGCTCTCACACAGCTGGGTTTTGATATTCATCCAGACAGAAGGTTAACTGCTGCCATAAGGGAAAGTGCAAAGGACCTTAAATCTGAAAAGAAAGAGCAGAGGTCCTGAATTCAGAAATGCTGAAAAAAAGCATTTTGGTTTTGTCTTCTTGGACTTTTTACCCCAAAGAAAATGAGCAAGTGTTAACATTGTTGGGCGAGTTTTGGGGGGGGTCCTGTTTTGGTTTTTTTTATAATGTTGTTATTTGTTCTCAGAGAATGGGACTAAGACCAAAAGAATCATTCCATGTAAGCCATTAAACAAGGAGCAGATTATTATGATTTCTGGATTACGTTGACCATTTCAAAGGTGAATACTCCTTCTGATTAGGCACCAGCATCCCCTCCTACTTCAAAACATTATTTATGTCCCTCATTTAGGCAGAGGCCAAAATAAAATACAGTCACCATTTCATAATTTGACAAATTTCAGTATGAAGAGATTTGATAGCAATCACTGTGCATGAAAGCCTCAGTGTTGCAATTTATCACAACAAAGGCACTGCAATAAACAAAAAATTGATGATGAAGGGACTACAAAAGTTTGCAACTCCTAATAGTCAATGAACTTGATGGTTTACAGTTGAGTTGTACAAAGCTAAAATTTAATAGAAAGCAACAAACTAACCTAAAGGATCTGTATTTACACAAATTGATTGTATCTGTGCCTCTCCGAGTGACCCTCGGAGCGCCCGGCTGGCTGTGGCACAGCGACAGCGGGGGACACTCTCCCGGTCTCCAGGGCAGTCGGGGGGGGCTCAGGCTCTCGCCTTGGCGGGTGAGGCAGTGGTACGACGGCGGTGGAAGAAGGAGTGGACTTCAAATGGAGGGATCAGTCCAGGTTTAAAAAGAGAGTGACCCTGATCCCAGCGTGACCTCGCTCCGAAGGCAAAGCCCCGGGTCAGAAAGCACCTTATAAAGGGAGGAGGGAACAAAGATAGGGAGCCAATGGGGAAACATGGGGATATGGACATTGGGAAGATGGACTGCTGGGGAGACCAATGGGGGTAACCTGTGGGAGGAACCCCGGTTCCTGAACCAGTCACTCGACGCCCTTAACAGAAGTTTCTAGAGGAAGGGATGGGCTGCTGAGTGACGGACAGGACACCAGGGAGGGGTTGAGGGAAGAGGCGGGATGGGCAGAACCAAGGGGAGAACTGGGATAAACCAAGGTACAGAACAATTATAAAAAAGCGTATAAAACACAACACAACAATTGATGAATTAAGGAGATTAATTAACATTACGATGTGTCAGATAAAGTAAAGTGTCAAGACGCAAAGGGAAGAAAAAATATTTAAAAGGTAAGAAATAATGTTTCTAGAAGAAAACTAATTAGCAGCTAATTTATCACATTGCAACTACCTACCATCCTGAGGGGGTTTCTGACAAGCTGGCCGGGGGAAACTGAAGGAATCCTCTGGAACAGATCTAGGGCAGTATTCTAGGTCAGTGTGCCGAGAGGAGCAGCACTGCTGAGGGCTGAGCAGCGGCGGCACCGCGGCCTCACAGCTGCCCCCGCCTGTTGCCATGGGCACAAATCCACCCAGGACTCATCCTTAAAACCCCAGAGACTCATTTTCCCAACACGGCTGCAATGAAAGTGTTATTCTGGAGGAAAACTTAAGCGATACTGTGAACAATGTGAGGAAAAGTTGTAGCTAAGATCCTCCTATCCAGGAGCAGGGAAGCGCTTGCTAGCCCCTGCGAATTCCTGCTTTTTGAGCACATGGGGGAAAACTGCCCCGGGGTGTGACAAGGCTTCAGTCTGATGGCTTGAGCCCTCCACGATGGGCTGCCCTCATCCTCAGCAGCCAGCAGGGCCCTTTGTCCTACCCTAACACCAGTGGTGGGACTTGAGCATCTCCTTTCAAAATAGGCAATTAAAAAACAAGGCAAATCAAGTATTTCAGAAAGACAGCCTAGGTAACTGTGATTTAAAAGGCTGGTTTAGGACACAAGGAAGTAATAACAACAGCAACAACAAAAGAAAATAGAACAAAACAACAACCCCCCAAACAATTAAAAAAAAAAAAACCACACACACACACACACACAAAAATCCCCAGAAACCCCAGCAACCAACACAACCCTTCCCACAAGATTTGCATGAGTATCTCAGTCCCAAAGGATGACAATTCATTTCTTCAGTTACCTCCCCCATACCCTTTTCTAAGCATGTGCTAAAAAAGTTTGTCACATTACACTATATTTTAAACTCAAGATGACTGAACAAATTATACTGCCATAAATATAACTGTCAAAGTTAGGCAATTCCAAACTGCTATTTTTTCCAAGCTGAAAAAAACTGCAGTTTATCCTAGAGATCAGGATAGACATGCCCAAGTAAATTACAAATATCTACATCCCAGAATAAACATTCCAGCAAAATCTGAAGTAGCAATTACAAAATAATTAACTACTTCATTTTAAAGGACAAAGTGACATCAACTAGTATCTACAAAGGTATTTATTATGCAACAAGGCCTTTAGTTAAGACCAGCCCAAAGAAATGGTTCTAACAGCAAGAAAGCCCTAGTCAACAGCTCAATATGCATAGCACAGGAGTCCAGAGAGATTTGGTTTTGTTTATAAAAATATATAAAACAGCTAAATTAAAATACATTAAAGAGACTAACTGTAAGACAGCTTTAAAAGTCCAGGAAGGAAAAGCAGGAATCTGAAGCAAACTCGGGAGTGGCTGCTCATTAATTACAATTGAGCTCAAAGTGTTTACATATTCTAAAATTCAGTGTTTGAACAGCTAGTCAAAAATGTGAGTCTCTAAAATTAATACTGTTCCATTCATCTGACAGACCTGCAACAATGCATCATTCTGAGTTACTATAGCTGGAACAAACAAAAGGCATGGTCACAGGTCACAGTCAAAGCAGTCTTTGTGAGAGCCAACTACCAAGTGGCAAACTGATAAAGCATTTAGTATTATTAAATTAGTTTACCAGTATTTTTTCTTATAACTGTTGCTTAGGTATACATGATGGTTTTGGCTACAGTTTTTCACCCAGCTGTATTACTTTTGAACAAACATTCTGGGAGTTTGCCAAATAATTTAATGTAAGAGACAGAAACACGAGGATACCATAGGCAGAACAAGTTAGTTTGCTTCCCAGTTTCCAGCTGTGGCATACTGTTAGTCTCTCAATTTAATATTTATACCATATCCAGGATTAACCTTCCAAGTCTGTAGACCCAAGTGAAATATGGAGAGTGAGCCTCCATACTAATAAATATTAGTTTGCAAGTTATTTGCTTATATCTTGTGCTGGTTTTGAGTGGGAGAAAGTTAATTTTCTTCATAGAAGCTTGTATGGGGCTGTGTTTTGGTTAAGTGCTGAAAACTGTGTGGATAACATAGGGATGTTTTAGCAATTGCTGAGCAGAGCATACACAGAATCAAGGCCTCGAGGCTGGGAGTGCACAAGGACTTGGGAAGGGACACAGCTGGGGCACACTTGGCATTGCAGCCACCGGTGCTCACGTGTTGCAGAAGTAAAGCTCCTATAAAGTGCAACTTTAAATAAGCCTCTTTTTATTCTTCCTTACTAAACTGACATAAGTATTCCTGGCAAGTTCCTACTTAAATACCTTACATCCCTTTTAGTTACTAGTAAATGAGGCTATAGCTATTGAGATAACAATCCATTTAATGCTCTCAGGACCAAAAAAATGGGGAATCCCTCACTTAATAACTACCTTATTCATGAAACACAGAGTTCCTCCACTGCATAACAAAGTACCAAGAAATCAAACACGGATATAAACCTGAACTATTTCAATGTATTAAGAATTTCAGGCCTAGAAGTCCTCATGTTTCTCCAAGAAAATACAGAGATTTGAGTTCTGGCAAGAGAACACCATTAAGAGTCACTAAGAAGCATCATAATTGCATAAAATTCAGCAACTATGATGTATCCTGACAATCCATTCTACATGCTGATCTTGATTATCACAAGACCTACACAACCACATAGTACAAACACCTTTCAAATACGCCCACTGAACATACCTTCAGGAATAAAGAAATAACACTGAGGTAGAAAGCTAGAGTTCAAAAAGTAGAAGATCAGACTGTTCAATTATAAACAATTAACAAAGGAACAAAAGTAGACATTGCCTATTTAAAACCCAAAAGTACAAGGAAGTACAAAGGGACTTTCTTCACTTCTTAAAATTTATTAAAGGCTTCTGCAAAACAGTAGTGAGGATAAGCATATTAGCTCAAACCTTACAACTCACTGCATACACAGAAAAATCTGTTACAAAACTAGAAATACAGATCAGCAAATGTTTATCTGCAGCTTAAACATACAAACATCAGCTTAGAACAAAAGATTTCTATTTTTAAACAGCTTGACACCTCCTCTCTGATTTTATTAAGTATGTCTTGTGCTGATAAGCAGGATTGCATGCATTTTCTCCACTTACAACTCTAGCTTTCTGATGAAAACTTTTTGCTATTCTAGTGTTCAGTACTTTTTATCTCTGAAAAATCTATGGTTACTCCAATTTTAATAAGCTATATACCCTCAGAAAGATTTTTATCTGTATTAAATAGACCAAAACAAAGCCTAGAGCTCTCATTCACTTTCTGTAGGTCACATTTATCCAGAAAAGCACATTTATTCCTAGAAATGGCCTTTGCTAGGATAAAAAGCTTGAAAGCAGCTATTCTTTATGTTGACAGATTAGTAGGGAAGAAAAAAAGAGAAAAGAAAAAATTATATTCATGTAGCAGATTTGTTCACAATTTACTACGCTATGATGAAGATTGTAGGTTACTTACTAAATTTGTCTTTTACAAGACCAGTTACAATGATTTTCGTAGTGCATTACACTGTATGAAATCACCTGGGAGCTTATTTGTTTTGAAGGACTTTTAAAATCCTTTTAATTTATCCAATCACTCCTTATAAGAAAGTCAAACTATTCCTGGAGATGAATGACATTACACGACCTGGTTCCCAATTTTTTTTTTTTTCAAGATTTCTGGATAATGTCCAGATTTCATCTTGTCTGAAGCACCATCTACACATTTGGGTAACAAAACTACTTCTCAGTTCCCAATTAGTTCTTGGCTTATCTATCATTTCATATTGTCCCAATAATAAGACTATAAACAACCATTTTAATTTGATTTCTGACAAGAAACAGATACAATTCACTGATCTATCCTGCTTCAGTCTTAGTTGTGACATTAGAATTCAACACTACTCTGGCTGAAGGCAAATCACCATGTCAATGGATATCTTTTCCACATTTTTTCCTATCTGTTTTCAAAAGAGCTGAAGAACCCTATTTGCTTCTGGTAGCATAATCTTTCAAATACATTTTTAACTCATGTTATTCTATCCTTAAATAGAAAAGAACTACAAAATAACCTCAGCATATTCCTTTGCTTTCCATTTGTACCAGGCTTTGAGTGTCAAAGAAGCATTATGGCTTTATACATAATGTGACCATTAAAGCATTCTTTGCCTTAGTTTCCTTTTCTGGTTACTTTTGTCATCATCTTTACAAACTTTTAAAGAGTAGTGCCTGTGGGAAATTCAAAGGTTAGGGATACATCACATCAGTGACACCAGGAGAGGTAGGAGAGAGGAGGTTAAAATAGAAGCTAAAGAGGGGAAAGGTTGCAAAGGAGAAGAATGGAGGTAGGAAACATGAGATAGATTCTTTCTGCTTTTGAAATTCTAGAATCTTTATATCTGGGTTTTGAAAGGATATAAGGAAAAACTGTCACAATAAGACAGTCCAGCAGTGCAAGATGTTGCTCGGGTAGGTTGTGCAGTCTCCCATACTGTAAGTTTTCACGGGTACCAACCAGATAGTGTGCTGAGTAACCTGGTCTCACCTCACAAGTGATGCTGCTTCAAGCAGAAACATGGACTAGAGACTTTCTGAGGTCCCTTCCACCCTGAATATGCCATGATTTATGCTGAGTTCCCAAGCTGAGTTTGTGAATACATTTCTAAATCATGCATGAACAGGATAAAAGAAACCAAAACAAATAAGCAAGTAAATTTTGAAGAATCCTTTTGCTATGATTACAGCCTTGCTGTTTGCTGTCATATTCAGAAGCAACATCAAGGGTAATCTGCTTGATCTTCAAAAAAAGGAAGAAAAAACTGTTATTCAGTATTCCCACAGAATCCTGTTTCCTTTAAAAGCTATGTTATTGTACGTTTTGTACCCAGTTCAGATGAGACTACAGTGAATATAACTTGCGCTTAAATGAAGACAAACTTGTCTAGATAAAGCCTGAAGCTCTTCTGCTCTTCAGAGAAGAGTGGTTTGCCTGAGCCCTGCTCTCAAAGAAGGAAAGGGGAATTTCTGATGAACCAGCAGAATCAATAGCACTCCCAGGTCTTGCTCACGTACCTCTGAGTTGTAAACACTGCTGTTAGTGGCAGAATTGATATCCAAAATGACAAAGATGACATCAAGTTGTATCGATGAAAACACAGAAACAAAAATCAAGGATGGTAACAAGGTATTTCCCAAAAATCTGGATATTGAGCAGCTGCACCTGTTTGTATACAAAGTATACAAAGAACTGTACATCTTAAATTTCTACAGTTCTGTACAGAGTGGGCTGTTACACTGCCCAGCAGTCAAGCTAGAGGGGAAAAAAAAAATCTTACTTTCTCTTCTACCCAAATTACTTCTCAATGAAGAGTTTACATTTTAAGTCTCTATTTTAAGTGAACAATAGTTAGGAAATAAAGTTATCTAGTGGGTCTCTAGTGAATTCCTCTACCAATGAAAAAACTATATCTTGCATATTATAATGTTTTATTCAATCTAATTTAGACACCAGTCAATAGCACTTTCCAGGGATGATTGATTCCATATACCCTATTGGAAAAAGCTGTGTTGTTTAATCCAAATATTGTGTATTTAATTTCTAGTCACCAGTGACAGGGAAAAATTTCCATCTGTGAGTTTTATTCTTTGTAGTATCTTCCTGCTTTGCACTGGCAGCCATCTTCCATCAACCTTCACAATCCCTCAGGTGAAATTCCCTCATCCCATTTTTTTTTTCTTTTACTATGTATATTGAGGCAGGGTTGATAAAATCTGCTCAGCTCATGCACCACTTTCCACTCCAGCAGCTCTGTCCAATACCGATTCAATACAGATAATGAATGCAAGGGAAGATTCTAGAGGCAATAATTTCATGGGACTAAGGAGTCTTGGGGAGACTGGTAACACCAGTTACAAGCAATTACTTGGAGAAAATAGCATGTAAAGCTGGAATAACAAATAGCTCAGGAGCCCCTCAGCGACAAGAAGGAAAACCAAACAAAAACTAATGATAAAATAAAATAGGGTTTACAAACCTCATAATAAATCCTGAAAAGGCTCATATAAACATAGTTCAGGTAAATCCTACTCACACCCTCTCCATACCTTCAACTCACAGGCTTTTATTACCAGTGCATCAACGCTTCCATGGCTGTGTTGTTTTCACCAGACTGCTCTTCCCCATAAATCAAAAGCATCTGCCGAGCCACACTTTCAGACCTGCAGCAGACTCTTCTTTCAACTTAGTTGACAGGGAAGGTGGATCTCAATTCTTAACTTGCATTTTTATTGCTATAGTGTCACTTCTGTCAACTGAACAGGCCCACACACATCAGTGTGTTGTGAGCAGTAATGTTTATGTCATTTGTGTGCCTGGTGACACCTCCTAAGCATGATTTCAGAGATGACTGCCACCACATAAACTCCATGCAGCACCTAGTGCTAGCAGAACTGTAAAAAATAAACCAGATAATGAAAGCCAAAATTGTCAGCTTGCTCAAAAAAGAACCCATGCCCTTGGGATCAAGGTGAGGCATGAGCAGAGTAATAGACTTGTCCAATCCCTATCTCACTTTGAAACAATAAACCCAATTTACTAAGCTTAACTTTCAGAACAAACCCACACATTTAAAAAAAATAGGCAAACTACCTGGGAATATGCAAATTGATCCATTATGGAATTTGCATAAAATCTGAGGGAGAAAAGCTATGAAACATTTGGCACTTATGCTTTAATCCTCATGCTGTCTCCCATGGCAGGCAGAGAAAAGGCTCTCTTCAAATCATCACAAAACTCAGCATTATTAATGGCCACCCGCCTCAGAGACACTTCTGTGGAGAGGGTTTTCATAGCTCACATTAATATCTGTGCAGCAAATCATTTTTATTTCATTTTTCTAGTGCAGTAAGCCCCAATGTACCAATTACAATTGCTTCACAGAATTGCAAGTCTAACATTCCCAGACATTATCTCATAGAAAAGAAATAAAAAAGTAAAGACAAGAGAGTGTGGAGAGGAAAGAGATTACTTAATTGCAGTTATATATTTCTGTGTACTGTTACAGAATTTAGCTGAATGGAGCCTGAATCTTCAGCTGCTAATAATCCATCCCTAAGTCATTAAGTAATGAAAGCACTTCTCTTCCTCTTGGTCCTGTCTGAACAAACATCACATGCAAAAGACATTCCTAGTATCTATTTTTGGACTACTTACTCTACCTGGCCCAAAGTAAAAAGAAGAACGTTTCTTACTTCTAACTGCACATCCTCATGTGGACAAACTTGATGTAAAAAGTTCTCCCTAGGAAGAAATATAAAGTCTACTAAAAAAATTTCCTGTCATGATAAGTCAAAGAAAAATAAATCAGTGCTTCTCTGAACAGAGAGTGTCTTTCTATCCCCATGACATTAAAATCTTAGCAACACAGACTTCTTCAATGTTCAGGGGAGTATGTGTCACTAAGAAATTCTGTTTTCAGCTATTAAATATATGCAGATCAAGTAAGTTCTCTGTATTTCCAGGGAGCTTTCCTATGTCAGACATGCCTATCATGAAGGCCTGTATCAGAGAGAGAGCAATTTAACTTTCCCTGTGCACAATGAAATAAAATTCAGTTATTTCAGTCTCCAGAAAACAGAAATGCAATAAACTTCCAAAATACCTAGGAAAACAATAAAAAGATTAACTGGTTTGCATTGCAAATAAATTCATTTACTATTAAGATTTAAACATGAAAATCTATAGATCATGTTAAAAAATTAAGCATTCTATTGAAGGATCAGAAGATACAGTTTAGAAACTGTGACCCATACTCCTAAATACACTTCTAATTTTGAAAATAATGCAAAGAAAATAGGATTCTAGTAGATATTAGATTGTTTCCTGCAGTTGAAGAATGGTAATCAAAATGAGTATGGGAAATCTAGTATTGAAATATTTGGCTACCACTTTATTTTTCAATATTGACCAAAACTTTGAGACCTCAGGTACTTTTCAGAGTTTATTGCATCTTGGACACTGCATATATACTTGATTCTGTTTCATGTGAAACTTCCCAGAGAAGAGGAGATGAATGCAGTCAATAACTCAGTGTGAGAAATGATCTGCACGACTGAACCCTGTCCCACTTTCCAGCTGAAGTAGGTTAGCTCAGCTGTCAGCAAAACCACTGGGCCCTTTCAGGGAGACTGCATCGTACACAAAATGGTCCTCACCTGTCTTCAGCACTTAAAAGCCAAGACAGAATTCCATAAGCTATAGAAATTACTTATATAAAAATAGTATTTTTAATACTATGACTCATATTGCTATCATTTTATGAGAATACTTGAAAAGCATTTCGAAGCATCCTCCTAACCGAGAGTAGTAACATGTAATGCCAATGCAAAGATCAAGTTGCACAAAATGCATTTATTTTTTAATAATTCATTTAAATAAATGTATTTCAGACACAAAAAGGAAAATTACTTTAAAATCTGGATTTTTTTTATATTACAGAAAGCGTTCACTAGAGTAGAAAGTTGTCAGCTCCTGGAATGCTGGTGAAGTGTTACCCCACATCAGGTACTGGCAACAACAAGCAGGTACAGCATTAATCAACTGCCTTCCCTCAATCTTCAGATCTCACTGTGACTTAAATACAATTTGCAATTCTGCTCACAAAAAACCCAATCTGAACTAGTACTGATGCTTTTTAAACCCAACAGCCTGCAGTTCTGAGCAACATGCCATAGCTGACCCTCCTTTGAGCAGAGTGATTGGACAAGATGCTCTGCAGTTGTCCTCCAGCCTTTGCTTTCCCATGATTCTGTGATCTTTGAAGAAAGCACAGCTATGAGTCAGAAAGCTGTACACAACCTGTACAGATGGGCTCCTTTTACCAAACTGCAAACCCATTTAAAACCAAACAAAAAACAGATAAACATGAGTGACTTTGCCATGAGAGGAATGAACAATAGACATTGAAAGGAAATGGCAGGCCACAATTTTATTTAATCATGGCATAACAAGAATCCAGGTCAAAGCTACAGCATTCCCAGCATGGTATCTCCTAAGGACACCATTCTTTTGATGCAGTCAGAGCCCTAGCTAAGGAAAGATGATCTCTTTCTGTTGACATAAGGTCTATTAACCTGAAGTACTAACCACAGTAGAACATACAGCTATCACAGGTTCAAAATTGGAACAAACGCAACTTTCAAGAAAGAATACTTTTTAGACAAACAGAATAGCTGCTCAGTCTCAGTTTCAGTTATTAGGAAAATTTCTTGACCAAGGAAGCATGTGATTAAGTAACTCACAGAATAAGCACAAATTCAGCTACACTGTCACAAAGAAAGCAAGACAGTCCTGCAAGTTTTCGTCTTTTGTCTTGAAGAGGCTTGTTATCTGAAACATAAGTTGGAAGACTGCCACTACCAGCCACACTAATCAGTGCTCCTGGGTCTAGTGATGATACCAACAAATTTAATTCTCTCCTTTCCCTAACCTTTTGTACAGTTACACATGGTCAGCAGTGTTCTGCCTCTGCTGAATGTTTTGAAACCACAGACAACAAAGTCAGAAATAGCAAGGCAATGTTCCTGTTGATTGTGGATGGGATATCAGGGAGGCTTTTCCAAGCCTACTGCATTTTAAGCATCAATCAACCTATCCTTTTGAGAGGCTTCTCACAGAAAGCTGTTATAGTCTCTTTCTTACCACATTAAGGTAGAAAGGCAAAGGAGGACAAAAGTAAGTAGTCTGAATAAGTAACTAAAAGCCAGTGGGAGTGCAATATTTTTTAATTCAAGTAAACATCAAAACCATTTGTTAAATGCATCCTATTATTGTAGTGTGATGCACCTGCATTTTCAGTGCCTTACTAGCATCAGCTTCCACTGCTTAGTAATGAGTGATAGCAATTCTTACTCAAGACATTAGATGCTCCTTATACAGCCAATGACAATTATTAGTTCCAGAATTCTTGAAAACCTTCTTAACAGTAAAAAAAGCTGCTTAGATCATCCTCTTAATGATAAAAGAGTCTAATTTAGAGCAATAACGTTTGACAATCACTGAATTCTGAGAACGAAGCATGCGTGCTTTAGACAGTTTTAACGAATATTACCTTACTGAAAATGAGCATACTGTAAGACTTCTGTACTCCTATTACAGATATATTTGAAAAATATTAAAAGGGCATCAGGTCTCTTACAAAGATTTCTACAAATTCAGTATAAACTTTTATAAAATAAAACAGCAAAATATTTCAGTCATGGCCTATATCCTACATATTCCTTCTGCTTTTTCAAATTGGTACCCATTTGTGTTCCTTCAATGTTTAAGTCATTTGAAAAAAGAAAGACAAAATTTAAGAAAACTACTGTAGCAACACTAGCCAAAAGAATGTTGTGTTCTTGTACCTCTCTTTATCAAAATTCCTGTTGGCAGCTGAAGAGGGTAAGTTTAGATATAAAGATGCCACAGATATTTTTCAACCCTTGAACTGTTACACCTTACTGCTGCTTCATACCAAAAGGCAGCTGGGAGTCTGCTCTGCTCTCTCTGGCCAGCCAGGTACAGTGGAGCTGCTCCATTCACAGGCAGTGCCTTTATTACAGTAACTTTTCACAACAGCTCACCAAGGCTTCATGGAAGAGGCTCCCTGCTCCCTCCTAATGATCAACCCCAGTTCATCAGCTCTAGATCAGAAATGGCAGGAAATGTCTCTAACTGCCTCTTTAAGAATGCAAAGAAAAGGTAGTATTTTAACAGACTAAAACAAACAATTCCTTAGCACAGAAGTTGGAAGACATGTTCAAAACTCCATTACATGAAGTACCACATGTAGCCTAGGTGATGATATGCCATAAAGTAATTTTTAATTTTCAAATGCAAAACAGTAATTATCTTCTGACAAAAGGAGGGAGTGGACACATCAGCTGCAACTCTTCTTGGTAGCAGTCATTAAATCCCATGCCTGATCTCAGACTGTTTGCATTTTTAGTGCCAAAGTTCCTTAAAAAACCAAAAAGAAAAGGAATCACAGAAAAAAAAAATTCTAAGGGCCTGAAACTAAACCTGTAAACCAGCTGCTCAAACAACTAAGCTCCAATTCAATTAAATGGATTTTTCAGCTAACTTCTTGCTATTTGGCATTTTGAGTCATAGGAAGATAATTACATTTTTTCTGTATAGGACAAGGGAGGAGCTGGTCACAAGAGCTGAGCAGAGGAAATGTCACACTTTTAAAAAACAGCAAACAGCATCTAATTTTTGTAGATTGACAAGGATGATTTCACAGACCTCTGCATGAGACCTACAGCTACCCATAGCTTTAATGAAAATTCAGAAAATCATAGAAAGGGCATTAAAAATCTGCACATGCTTTATAGAGCTACTCTCATTTTTTTCCACATCAATCAATTACTGTTCTTTTCAACAGAACATTAAGCTAGTTCAAATACCCCGTTCACTTACTACTCAATAGAAATAACATACTCCATAGTTCACTACCATTGATCTGTTGTAGATTAAGTTAACAGTCTTTATACAATTAATGGAAAAACAGATATAATAACACTGGGCTACAGAACAATGATGGCTTCTGATTGGATCTTTGATATAATTCAACAGTTCTATAAATTAGAGTAATTTGTTGTAGAATTAGTGTATCTTCACTGACCTTTAGAGCCAGCAGTGCAGTTTTTTGAAAGATGCTTTACAAGCAGCTGAGGGCTTTGTTTACATTAATAATTTACTTCTGTAGTAATACAGTATATGATGCTTTCAATTATCAATTAATGTTTGAAAACAAACAAAAAACAACCCAAGCTTGTCATTCCAAGAACTAAGCCAAGAGCAGCAAGTTGCCTTTGTGTAATTCTGCTGAGTTCTCATTTTGATTTATTACTCATGCATGGAGATCTGTAAAGTGGGGTGCACTTCACATTTTTGATCAGTGTTAATTTCTCCCATGTGCTTGCAGTGAGAGTGGTTGCAGCAATTAAATGATCATGACAGCAGCAGTAGCAGCTGGGACCACAGCAGCAATCTCCTTTCCTTGTTTTCCTCCTCTGCTTCCAGAAAGGAGAGAGGTAAGAGGAGGGAAAAGCCCTTCATTCTCTTTTTAAACAGGAGGCTTATGATCCTCTTTATAATGGTTTTGCCCCCAGGAGTCCACAGCAAGGATTGCTCCAGACCCTACTCTATAAAATGAAAGCTCTACTGGGAAGGCAAAGTAAGACACAATCTACACAGCCAGGGAGTAAATGAATGAAAAACATAAAAGGTAGTGCAAACAAATGGAAGGGGAGGGAAAATGAGGGCAGTGGAGTCAAAGAATTTCCAATGGGTGTGAGTTTCTATTAAAGAAAAAGAAGCTGCAAGTGTAACAAAAAGGGACACTGAATATCCTGACAGCACCCACCAGCTTCTGAAAAACTGCAGATTGCCAAAGCACAATGACCAGTCACAGGCCACGTGGTCAATGCAAGCCTCCCTTTCAAATCTCCTCCCCCATCCATAGAAGTCTGGCTCGGTTGGCAAAAAAACCCAGAAATCTGTGGTGTGTTGGAGTATCAAATATTAGGCAAATGCAAAAGTGTCACGAAGTTCTGTGAGAGAGGGTGGGCTCACTCGAGGAGGAGCTTGTGGTCTCCAAAGGACAAGGTCCTCACAGCACTTGACTGTGAAGCCTCAGGCATGAACTGAGGTGCCCTAGGGACAACAGAGCATCCTCTCTTTTCCCACTAAATGTGATGGGTGTGGCTGGGGAGCTAAGGCATCCTGATCACCTCCTGCTTTTACTCCCCAACTCTGGGAACCTTTCAATCCATAATCCATATTTAACCCATATACAATACTATTAAATTTAATATCTCAAAAAATACCAACTTATTAAACATATACACCTCAGATGAAGAAAAAAATGTAGATCACTTTATGGAAAGTAATCTAAAATAGGAGACAAGAAGACCATTGGAAAGTATGTCTATTACGCTCAATTACAATCAATGGATGATTTCCAGAAGCTAAATTTACTATGTGTATCTACACATTTCTTGAATGATTCCTACACTGTAGATGTTGCTTCAGCTTCTTTAAAGCAATAAATTACTCCAGGTTTGTGAGGGCTTGTTGGCCTTTTTTTTTGAGGGTGTTTGGTTTTTTTTGTTTGTGGGGGGTGTGGTTAAGTTCAGCTACAAAAGAGCATCCAGTCTTTCTGGCTGCTGTATGTTAGTGCAAGTGTATTCTAGCATTCAACAAAAGAATGTCTTCTACTATAGCAGAAAACTTCGGGGAGGCAGAAAGAAGCCTGTCCTCAAATCTGACTAAAAATCTTCAAGAACTGTAAGAACTCAGCTGATTTCAGCTTAAATAAAGTAAAATACTTGTCAGAATGATACACTGATTGTATAACACAGCAATATCAGTTCTCTGAAACTAATCTCATGTCTGATCTCTATCTCAATTGCTTAGTGTCCAAAAATTGAATAATTAATGGAAGTCATTTGTTTTCTTCAAGGATTTATGGGATTTCCAGCCTGATGCTAAAGGAACCCCTGCTAACTACACTGCTGTGCAAATCCACATTGACTAAAAAGCCTCATAAGGCTCAGGGCTCTTTACCTACATATACATTGTATTAAGGAATGCTGAGCATTGCTTAAATAATGCAGTAGGAAGGGCAGAAAGCACAACTTCTACATCACTTCCATTTTCCCCAATTTATTGGTTATGTTACAGGCATATTTTTAATATCTTGCAGAATACAGTAATTATATTATATTTATGGGTATTTTCCATGTGGAACTTCAGGACTACACCAGATTTTGCTTTTACAACACTTAGTGAAAACTAAAAACATCATCAAGAAAGTTTTTTTCCAGATCTTTAATTGCAAACAGAACAAGTAAAAGTCACACCTAGTATGAAAAAGGATTTATACAAGTATACACACACAGAGCATGGGATCTAAGAAGAAGTAAACACATTAATGCAGTGTTCCCACATTATTACAATATACTGAAATGTGTGTACCCAATTCCAAGTGCTGAACTATCATTATTGGACTATTACTTCAGAAATTAATTTTCCCTAAAGACTCTATTTAGAAGGTGAAATACATTTTGAGGGTTTTCTCACCTACACCTACATTCTACACGTCTAGGCCTATGACCAATAAAAAGTGGCAATGCTAATGGATTCTTAATTAGTCTGGGATGCACAAAAGAAATTTAACATAAGAGCAACTTCTAAACTTTAAAACACTAGAGAGCTTCTCAAACACAGCAGCAGCAATGTGTGTTCCAGTGTCACAGTAAATAGGAAAGCTAGAGATTAAAAATTATAACTGTAGAATTCTCTTCTGCAGAAAAGAAAGCTATTTTCAAAAAATAAAACATCAAATGTAAAAACAACAACAACAAAGCCCAAAACCCTCTACATTTATTTTGCAAGTATTTGCAGCAAATTAAATTATATTGAATCAGATTTATAAACTTAATGATGTTTTTTTAAAATATAGGAAGATGAACACCAAAAAAAAAAAAAAAAACCACTAAGTTTTTCCAGAAAATGGATCCACCTCTAGTAAATGGGGACAGTAAGTCCCACTGCTGCCCCAGAAGCCATCCAAACACAAATACCAAGTGTCCAAATATGACTGCAGCCACGTGCTGTGGAGCAATGCAGACCTGACTTGGTGTCGTTGCCGTGGACAAGAGGCAGGAGTACAATTCCATATCACGCCTGGGATAGATGGAAGCACCATCTCATTCTATTGATGATCTATTGATTACTTGCAGTCATACCAGCATGTTCTAACATAGTAAGTTGAAACAAAATTTAGGTTAGCATACAACATATCCATGACAAATACTGATACAAAATAGAACCCTCCTCCACAAGCTGTACCATCGTACCACTCCACTACAAATCTGAAGCACAGCACTCTTTAACACTCTTTTGTGCTGAAAGGTCTTCTACAGTACCAAGCATGATGTTTTATTTACTGTGATCCCAGCTTTAATCTCCATCAATGCTAAAGGAGAGTACTATCATATTTGGCTACACTGTCTTTGAGATCC
Source organism: Peucedramus taeniatus (assembly GCA_013400575.1). NCBI lineage: Eukaryota > Metazoa > Chordata > Aves > Passeriformes > Fringillidae > Peucedramus > Peucedramus taeniatus. The sequence goes on from WBNO01029148.1 coordinate 66,108, forward strand.
CTAAGGGAAGTGAAGTATTGGGTGGACTCAGGAATCTGAGTTGATCAATTTTGCTACACCCAGTCTGGATCCAAGAGACAGAACCAAGCAACATTTCCTCTCTGTGAATATGACAAGAAGGAACACAAGTCAGCAAGATGAAAGCATTTTCTTGGTAAGCCTTACTGAGAGGAACTGGCAAAGACTGGAAAGCATTGTGCTGCTCTAAGAGACAAGAAGACAGCACAGCAGTTGTGTTATAGCTGATCTACTGTGCCAGCACAGCTCAGGGTTGCAGCTCCCTCTGCAACAACAGAGTAAGGAAAAACAAAACTGAGTAATATTGAGTTTTGAACTAGACTGGCAACCTACAGGAGAAAAAAAAAAAATTCATATGAAAGCCTTTAAAGAAGTCAGGGGTACTAGTTCAATTAAAAGTGGGGGTGGGTTTAAAGACTAGTTCAAAGAATGCAACATAATTATTTATACTACTGTATTTTGCTTAGCAGGAAATACCCTTCTCCCATTCATTTCTCTCTGCATTTTTCTTCCTTTATATCAACATGCCAAAAATGAAGATTTAGCATGTTGAATCAGTCAGAGCGGTCTTCAAAGATGTAGAAATTAAGTTGCAGGCAGATATAATTAAGTCTTAACAATTCTGATGATGTTCCAACATGAATAAATTCAACACTCTCCCATGAGTTGTTTAAATTACATGTGTGCAAGTTTGTGTTTATGGCAGCCAGATCAAAGTTATTATATCCAGTTTCAAACTAAGGCTTTATCTAGCACTTAAAGATGTTTTGGTAGATCCTGTTTATAATCCCATCTAAGCACAAGTTTACTTATTGCTGGCAATCAAGAAAACAGAACTTAAATGAGCCATTTATTTGGTTGCTCATTGAATCCAATAAAGCCAACTTGAAGTTAGTCATCAACACAAGATCTCTAGAAGAGCAATGCAGCCACTAGCAAGTTTAGAGCTAAGGTTCCACCTCTCAACTGTAATTTTATCCCTTTTTTTGTACTAAAACTGGAAACATTTTATTCAGTTTATACATCTGGAAGTGTTACATCAAGTATTAATGGAATTCATAAAGGCAGGCTGTGCAGGGAGATGGAGAGGAAAAAATAAATTCTCCATACTTCATGAGAATTGAACTTGAAGGATTTCTGGAGGTTTAACAGAAAGGGACAAGTAGGAAGATGAAAACAGTAAAAGCCGAGGGCAGAGCATAACTAACAGAGACTGGTAGGCATAAACAACTCAAATTTTTTTAAAAGTGCTTTGAATGAAATGTTATCACAAATGTAGGCTCTGATGTTATTTAAGGAAAACTGATCATTTTTCCTCAGACTGATGTAACTGAAGTTGAAACTATTAGAGGGGAAACAGTAGTCTCAATTCTCATTAGCAGGCTTTGAACACCTCGAGAGCTACAGAAAGTGATGTTGGGAACTGCTGATTGCAATTCTAACAATTTCAAGCAAAGCTGTGGGCAAGTATTAAAAGCTTTCTATGAAAATCTTCAAAATGCTACAATAATAAATGGATTATAATTCCTCTGCAATCTTTCTTTTTTATTAACTCAGAAACCTCTTTTCTTCTGCTAGCTCAACATCCTATAAACAATAATGATTGTTTTAACGTCAAAGAAGTTATATCAACATCTGATATTTATTATGTAATTAATAGTCCCAGTCATGCCATTTAATCACCATTGACCTGATAATAATATGTGACATCAAGACATTTACAGAAGCATTAACAGGTATCCCAATAATTCTGCTTCCTAAGAACTCTTGCATGAGGCTCATAAAAGATGCTTCACGAGACAGCTAAAAGCAGATTTGTCACATTTTAAACCATCCTGTCCAGATCTCAAAATAAGAGACTGAGATGGTGGCTCAAAAGTCTTCAGCACATAAAAACCACAATCAGGAAAAAAAAAAAAACACTGCTTAATAGCAGTAGCTTTTGAAACTGTATTTAATTGAAATAATTTTGTTAATGTTACTTGAGATCCTCCAGACTGCACTGAAGCAGTACAGCTATTTAATAAAACACATACAATTCTAGGAAAGCATAAGATATCAAGTCAGATGTCTGTATTTCTTAATACTAATTATATAAGTCATCTAAACATGGATGCAAAATAGAACCAAACACTTCTTCCTTTTACAACCAATTTAACCTCGACCCTTTCGATTTTATGCTGTCAGCCTTGCTAGAACTTCTCATAGACTAAAAAACATAACCTGAATGCACTATTAAAGAATTTAAATATTTTAATATCTAGTGTTCTTACTGAAATCTTTCAATCTTCAAACACTTGAAAGCTGCATCAAGTACAAATTCAGATATAAAGAAATGCCAGAAAAAAGAGATTAAGTTCTTATTTGCTGAAGAAAACAATAAAATAATTTACCACGAGTTTTTCTGAACATGAAACACACACTAAGTACATCAGCTAATGCAGATAACACTGTATGTCTTTACAGAAATACAGCAAATTGCTACATCCAGACTCCCAACTGTAACCAAGCGCTAATTCAGCAGGATTTTTACATCAGCCACATGTGAAAGATTGCATGCTTTAGCTATTTGTTTTCAGTGTTCCTTCTAGATGACATACACATTACAGCTTTGTTTTGCTTTGTATCCATCTTCACAGTAGTGAAGTTCACAGTAGGAACCACAGGCTGGAACAGCAATTCAACAAGCAAATGAGATCCAGATGACTTTCTCAAAATGTTTCATAGTGGTTTATAATATGCCACAAGATTTGTTTTTGTGTGCATCATCACAAGCAGAGATGCAGCTACAGCTGTGATCACAGAAAACAAGACCAATTCTTAAAAGAATGAACATAGTTTACATGCTATTTCTTTGTTCCTTTCCTCAAAATATAAATAATGGCAATACAGCCACATATTTTACTAAGGAGACAGTAGCCTAAGTGTTGTCATAGAAAAGTTGGAATTATATCCAATGTACTACATCAACTGCTTCTTCCTTTCTAACAAAGAACTGGCGATGGCAGAGGCTAGTCCTACAGCTCTCACATAATTGAGAAAGGGAAAACATGCAAATACAAATTGATGAGACTGCAATTTGTCTTAGAAGAAACTGAAAAGCCTGTTAACTTAGACCTGTAGCTGAAAACTAGATAGCTTTTGAAAAGTTTACTATAATGGAAGAAGTGGCTTTAGACAGGCTGATTGCTTCCATTAAGCTTCTTACATGTTTAAAAAGAAAATCTTTGAGTGTCAAAAGTGTACCTTAAAAATAAACAGAGGCAGCTGGTAAGTGGAAAAAGAAGGCCACATCTAGTACGGCTCTATCATAAGTACCTAAATCCTTGCAAAGCCATCTCTCACCAAAAAAGGCCTTTTGCAGGGAACATAAAATAGACCCAGACTAGTATTTTACATGTTATCCACCTACATTTCAAAGGTTGGAATTGCTGATTTTCTCCCTCATTAACTCATATTTGTGGTTTCTGTTCCATGTCAAAATTCAGCAAAGCCCTTAAGAGTACCAGTACTACTTAAGTGTTGTGCCAAATTATGTCTCTAAAAGCTGCAATTAAGGATGAAAGGTCATGGGTACAATCCACACAACTTGCATAACTAACCATAAAACCAGACATCCTTAGATGTTGAGATTTGATGAAATATGTAGGGAAGAAGAATTTGGTCTAAAATATGACTGCTTCTGATAGTCTACAAAATTAAATACTTTGTGAACCAAACAAGGAGTGGGATGGGAAAGCATAGAGAAAAGAGACAAAAAGAAAAAAATAGAGAGAATACAAAAAGGCAATAAATAATGAATTGCTGGAGTAAGTAGAAAATCCTGAAGAGCATTACCTTACAATGGTAGCAACTGGGAAGCAGTGAAGATAAAAAAAAAAGAGGTACAGCCAGTGACTACTTCTTACAGGTCTTCTCTTAGTTCTGGTTGGGTTCTCTCAGTTTTTATTTTGAACACTAAGCATCAAAAGATGGATTTTTTTTTTTTTAATACCTGATTTAAACTTATTGCCATAGCTGTTCATTAGGATTGCTATTTAATCACTGAGGTTCCAATACATGGAGAATGACAGGACACAAGTGTTGGTTTAAGTTTTAATTTTAATTTTGCTCTTAATTTAGCACAGAGGAAGCTTCCTCTTTTAAATTCAAGTTCAAATTCCATGGACATAGTGGGAAGCTCTAACAGGCTCTTGTGGCAGAACAGCCATTTATGGAATTTAGAGAACATAATTCTAATTCTCTCCAATTTTAAGACAAACGTGAACAATTCTTTAAAGAAAAAGCATCAGTAAGCAAGCCAGAAAAAATAAGGCTGAATTATGTAGGCTTCACTATGTAGAACTAAATAGCAAGATGAGACATTTATGATTTTAACATTTTCTTCTTAAATTTTAGAAGAAAGCTGATAGAAGATCTAGAGAACATTTTCAAAGACACAGTCAGCTTTCGAGCATCCTAGTAAGTTTCCATGTTACAAAGTAATAATGGCAAGGGAGGCAGAGAGAAGAATGATCACAGGCCTGGATTAACAGCTGTATCACCTCTAGTACCAGCATGGATTTGGAAAATTTACTACCCACTTTGACTATAAAGCTGAGCTAGTTTTATGCACAACCAGCTCAGGCGTATTAAGAACATAATCCTTGAATTGCAGCTGCTCTGGACTACAGGCTGCAGAATCCCAGAGTTCTCAAGGTCTGCCCAGGCATAGCCAAGGCATGTGAACTCTGAGCTCACACGTCTCAGTACAGCTTTGCTTGCCAGGGCACCGGGACAGGTCCCTGCTGTCCCTGAACACTTGCTGCACCCAGGCAGAACCTGAGCACTGCAACAACACTTGTTTGACTTGAAAGTCTCTTCAAGTCCTGCGTAGTTAATGGTGGTGAATAAATCCTGTTGAACATGAGGTAAAATATTGCAGTCCGTTAAGTGTTTCTGTGCTATGTTCCTAGCATTCCCTAGTTTCTGAGCTTCTTTGGGGTACACCCATTTTACTCAGTCCAGTTAAAATAAACAGTTACAGAAACATTTTCAGTCCAGTTACTTCACTTAAGGAGGAACAATAGTATTTCAGTGCAAGATCCAGGCTTAGTCTCCTGAGGGTGGCATCTTTCAGCTGAAGTCACAGCTAATTAGCCCAAGTCATTTCACAGCCTGCCCTCAACATGTAACAATTACTGCTGTTGGGCAACTTCATTTGCACGGTCACAGGCTACACCACACTACCTGCCTGAAAGATGAAGCGAAGGAAGACGTTTTAAGAACATACTTTAGCATATTAAAAAGTTGGGTTTGGGGTTTTTAAAATCGCTGTTTACAATACACTGTCAATAACTTCTTCTGACACTGAGAAAATGTCTTCATCACGACATGTCTGAGATTCACATTAGAAGTTTCAGCTAAAAAGAGAAAATTAATATGATTTGATTTTTCATATCCAATATATTAGAAGTCTAAGAAAAGTGTTCCTTTTCAAGCCTTTCCTATCAGCTGTAGACATGAGCACGTAAAAGAATTAGTGTCCAAAGGGCCTAGGCAGAATTAGTTTTCATTAGTCTATATCTATATATAAGCATACAGCAACATCTGCTCCAGATTTACACATATCAGCAAAGAAGATGATTATGCAAATAATGAGAAATAATGCATATGTATTCAGGGAAATATTTCTCCAGTAACTTTTGCTCTTCCATTCAAACAGTCTACTTCAGACACACAGTACCACATAACAGTAAAGCCACAAACTAAAGTATTCATTGTAACACAGTATGTATTTAAGCAGCTCAACAGTTAATCACACAATAGACAGTCTGGATTCCAGAAAGCATAGAGAGAAACAGCTTTGAGGAAAAAAAAAAAAAAAGGGTGGATTTTCCACAATAAGTTTCTGCTTCTTGCATAGTTCCAAATATTTATATGAGGAACAATAAATAGTAATAATTTTTGAGATAGCTCCCAATGTAGACAGAGCACTCTAGAATACTTGAAGCTAACAGATCCACCAAGTCCTACATTAATATTTCAAAGAAGGGGAAGGGACATCACGTACTCACATTGCTGGAAAGCTGATTCAGACTGAAATGTAAACAGTTGCAATTGCATGGTCTTTCTTTTAGGGCCCTGCATTTTAAAGTACCTACCAAAAACTATATTTTGCTCTAAAAATATTTTTAAATGCTTTTTTTTGCATACTTTGCAAAAGACACTCAGCAGAGCCACTCAAACCCAAGCACTTGCTCACAGCTGTGTTGTGTGTGGGCTGCCCACAGGTCTTTTCCTAACAGAAAATCTGCCCCTGAATTAATGTCATTTTTGATCAGCAAGAGCCCAAATTTAATGACTCTCCAGACAGACTACCAGTCCAAATCCTATTTTGGGTGAAGATAAGAATTTGGCAGGTTTTTAAATTGGTGACAAAGGTGATTAATTCCACTCCTCTCGGTGTTCAAAGTCTTCCTTATGTTTCAATAGGAAGAGACACAACTGCAGTCTGCTTGGGAAAAGCTGGGTTAAAAGCTCAGAGATGTTGACATGCACATGAAACCGAGTATATGGTCATAAATATTTCACACTTCCTCAAGGCAAGGTCTTTCTAAAATTATTACTTATTAAATCACATTAAGCAAGTTTTTTCATAAAAATTGAAAAAGCTAGATGAGGAACGCTAAGCACTCAGAGTTTTAAATCCATACGCACTGACAGGTTCCATACCCAGATTTCACTACTCCTTAATCCAGAGCTGCCCCATCTGCCCAGCAAGGTGTCCTAAAAAGCCCCAGCAGGGAATCTGTAGGATTTGCCAAAGAGTGGTTTAACATACCACTCTTAGTGGTAGTTGCTTATTTTGGGTTTTTCCCAAGTAATTTGACAGTCATTTTTGAGACATCCAACAGCCCCACGGTGCCCGAGGTGAGGGCTGGCTGTTGGGCAGGATCAGGCAGGAAAGGCCTGGGCTGCACAGACATGGACAGCTCCAATGCAGGCTGTGGCCAAGGTGGTGGTGCCTCAGGGAAACACATCTCAGAAGGGGACAGATGTCTGAGGGAGAGAGGGGAAGGCAACAAAAGAGGAAGAAAGAAGCGTCCCAGTCAGTGAAGGAACAGGAGGAGGTGCTCCAGACACCAGAGCAGATATTGTCCTGCAGAAGACCACAGGAGGCAGGCTGTACCTCTGCAGCCCATGGAGAATTGCCACACTGGAGCAAGCAGACATGTTCTGAACAAAGCTTCTACCCATGGAGAGACCACACAGGAGCAGTTTGTCTGTAGTCAGGGGCAAGGATCCACACTGGAGCAATTCTTGAAGGACTGTACCCCGGGGGGTACCCATAATGGAGCAGAGAAAAAGTGGAAGGAGCAGTTATGGAGTTACTTAGATCCTCAGTCAGCAACTGCCCTGCACTGCTTGGGTAGATACAGGAGTTGGGAATGAAGGAACGCAGTTGAGCCTGGGAAGACAAGAAGGATGACTGGCAAGAGGTGGTACAGTTTATGCCTCTGTTTCTCACTATCATACTCTATTTTCAATAAGCAATAAAGTAGCTTTCTCCAAGTCAACCCTGTTTTGCCTGTAATTCTGAAGTGACCTCTGTCTTTATCTTCATCCAAAAGCTTTTGTATCTTACGTTCCTTAGGGCCTGCTTGAGGGAAAGAGTGAGAGCAGTGTGTAGGCATGCAGCCCCCATCCATGGTCAATCCACCACACCAATATATCATTAGTACCAGTTTTCTTGAAATACTAATTCCTCTGCATGACCTACCTGAACCAGTATTTAGCTGCTTTCATCTGCTATATACCTAGAACAACTAAGATTTTGTTAATATTTTCCTACTGCAGAGAATAACACTTCTGAATTGTAGTGGACATCTAACTTAATACAATAGGAATCATTATTCAGGGTTACAGGCTAAATTTTTCCTTCATGTAAATGTCTCAATGCACCCATCATTTAACCTTTTTATAGAATTTAATGTACATCTAATATCGTTTGAGAAGCTATTTACTTAAAGTTATCTTTTCTTGAATTATTTCTCCATTATGGAAATTATGTTGAACAGTCAGTTTAGACAAGTTACCCATGACTAAATATTCATTTAAATCCTTTCAGCTCAAACTGGTACAGAACTCTATCATAAGGACCAAATCTTTTCTTATAAATGCACACACCCCCAGTATAGCTAAGAGACTCATTTCTTCTCTGTAATTACCATTTTCAATGTCTCAGTAATCCTTTACACCAAGCAGTTTTTTGGCCTTTACCCTGATGTAATCTGGCCAGCACCTTCCTCTGAGCACCCCTTGTGCTTGTGGACACACAAGAGACAACCGTAATACTCTCAGACAAAGGCAGAAGAGACAGGGAAACAGGGATTTTGGGTACATGTGCATTCACACACACACACCAAGCAACAGAAAATACTTGTGCAGAAGATTGTTTCATTTAGAAAGACAAACTGCAGAAGGCAGAAGAACACTATAAAATGTGTAAAATTTGCAGAAGAAAAAGTGTGTGGTTCAGAGTTTCCTTTATTTATTAAATGCCTGCTTTGAAGCCAAGCTTCCTTCCAATGCATTCCTAACACTTTATTACTCAATCTAGCTGGACAGCAGGAAGAAGGCCTTTCCAAGCTTTAACAAAACAAGTTTGTTTACAATTAACACATTAAAAGGTATTTAGTTCTTTCATAATGTTAATACTGTGACAGAAAACAGAGGAGGTGCTTTTGGATAGCCATATATCACACGTAACAACACTTTGTTCACATTTATAACCAAGTAGACATTTTCTACCAATGGCTGCTTTCATTTTCAAAACAACTATTTTAGGTTTAAAAGAGCTTCCAGTGAAGATCAAAAATCACTACTTACTGAAGAAATTGATTCAAAACAATAACCTTGATAACTTTTTAACCTTAATAACCTTTTGGAAGTAGCTGTGCATTTATGATTGTTCCTGATGAACACACATACTCTCCCCCAAGTAGGCAAAGAAAGATTAGCATGAGGTCCTACAATCTTTTTCAAAGCAAGATTCTAGAAACATTGGAAACAACTGAAAAACATTGAATTGCAATAAGTATGCATCATAGGAAGTGTTGTTTCATAGTTGGTCTTTTTGTTTGTTCCTCCTTTTCCACCAGAGCAGTTTCTGTTTAGGGTATCTTGACACTTGATGTCGTCAAGTGTGCAGTAGTGTGGAACACATATCCTAATTCTCAAATGAAGCTTTAAGCCAAGGAAAGTCTTTATAAGGTTGAAAAATACCAGAAAGTCATCTTTTAATTTCTAGAGCATAACTGATAACTTTGACATTTCTTCGTAAAACCAGTAGATGTTTCTCATACATTTCATGCAGCACTTTGATATTTGCAAAAAACTAATAATTCCAGAAGTTTATGGGGCTTTTTCTTTCCAAAATCTTTATTCAATTACCTTCCCACATCAGAAGAAGTATCTTTCCTTTGCATTTTTGTTTAGCTCAAGTGTAGTAAGAAACACCTGACTTCAAGCCAGAGTTCTCTCTATCTCATCAATTCTTTGAATCAATTTCTTTAATTCTTCTCAAGAGCAGTTTTTATTAATATGTTCATCTCCAAGTCTTATGTCTCCAGTTAGCCACATTAGAGATTTTAACTCAATTTGCATTTGCCAATAATTAGTTTGGCCTTTCCCCTACTCCTGAATAAGCAGGAACTGGTCAGAAGGAACTAAGTTCTGGAGTACTTGGAATGGAATTAGTACTCAAGGAGAAAAAACACAAAATTCTGAGACTGAAACCAAGTGTGTCAGAGAACACTCAACCAGATTTCTCAATTATGTCAATGTTGCCCCTTGCACAATGTTCAGATCTGCTTTGAACTGCACACATTGTTGACTGCTCACCAACTGGCACATCAACAAGGCCACTGACACTCAAATACACAGCTCATCACCAACAAATCTCAGAAAATACAGAAAAAATTGTTTCACGAGTGAGACTGGTAGATTCTAGACAGACAAGAGAGGAAGTGCACTGACATTCCGTATTTTAAGCCTCACTAGCATTTGTTTTGTGAACGCTATTACCATTTTGATAACAGTAACTCCATATTAAGGTGAGAAAATTAACATTAAGGGGGATAGAGAGGAGGTATCATAGGCATAATGAACTTGAACAATCTTATTATTTCCTGTACTTCCATGTTAACTGCATGGAAGGAGTAAGCAATAGCATTTTTCTGAGCTTTTCTTTAAACTGCAGCCACTGACTCAGCTGTGGACTGATTTAGTGCTTATCTACACACTCTTTACATCTTGCCTTGTTTCTTCTTCATATGCACATTCATTCTGAATTTGCATATTCATGGAAACCTTATTGCAAAAAGCAACCCTGGTAGTGGGAGAATGAGTTCTGTCCTAACAGCTTCAGCTTTTTTAGATTTCAGAGCCTGTCTTCTGCAGGAAACAAAATGAAGACAGTAAAAAATGTTTACAAAAATTAAAGTGATCCACTTTTTTTTCTACTTTTCCCCCTTAAAAGTTTATTTTCCACAGCCCTTTCAAAAAACAACAAAGGACTCCAATGCCTATGAACATGGTTACATGTTCCAAAATGGATAGGCTACATTGACGAAGAAAACAAGAGAAAAATGGTTTCTAAAAATACTTTGGTTTCAAAATGCGCCATGATGGGAAAAAATGAACCAGCACTGTCAGAATCACTCCTTGTGAGGGAGTAGGAAGACAGAAGAAGTATTTCATAATCATTACAGAAGCTCATTACAGCTGGGGGTTGAGCTGCATCCCCAATCTCCCTGCTCTCCCATGGAACTACATTGAAATGACAGCCCTATAGACACATTCTCTACAGCATGAAATTCACATTTCACTTGACTTCAAACTAGATTTCTTCAATATGACATCCCACTTCTGAGCTTCCCACCATGATTACTGGGCAAATAACTTATATTGCCCTGCAATCTCTCATACCATGATGGATTTCTACTATGTCTCTCTCCTCCTAGGGTGAGGTGCTCACCATTATCATTCAGCACAGGCCCGAGACACAAAACTTCTCACTGAACCTACTAACACCCATATAAGAACTGGGACAAGGAACATGACTGCTACTCAGAGTCTATCAGTAATTGCTATTTGGAAGATAGTTTTTCAGGGCCTGCAATTACTATGTTGCTAAAGCAAGTCCAAACAGCTGCTTCCAGGTCAATTTTTCCATACAGTCACACAAGGGCAGCACCACCAGGCAGGAAAGGTCACAAGAGACCTATGGTCCCTCTGCTTCTCTCCATAGCTATGGCTGTGACAATCCAAGCCAGGCAGCCAACATCAACACAGACAGACATGCAGTGGGCACTGCTGGGCCCCTGCCCCTGTTGTGCTGCACTGTCTCATGCCCTGCTGACTTCCAAGTAATGCAGCACCTGCTGCACTCTACTCACAGACATGTTGCCATCTCAGAATATCTGTTCCAGGCAGCAATTTTGAATAGCATAATATTCTTCTTCTTGATCCCAGACTTTGGTTTTAGAAAAATAAAACTAACTGATAACTGACAGGAAGACATTTCTCCATGGTTTCCCAGAAAGAACTCTAGAGAGATGGTATTTTTGAAGTATTTCTTTGTCTATTTTCTTGAGCATCTCTTTTCATTTTATTTCACACATGCAGCCAGCCAGAAAATAATTAAGGAGTTAAACTAAGGTATAGCAGGTATCTTTCTCCCTCTCTTCTCTAAACATTTTCTGAATAGGAAGTTAAACCCATGTTTCCCCTGTTATGGACTGTCTTTTGAAAAGCAAGTTGCTTTCATATTTAAATTTCATTCTTGATTTTTTTAACCTAATCTAAAATCTATAAACTCTTGTATACTGAAATTTTGAGAGATGAACAGGTCCAGTCCATTATCAGGCAAAGATTATCCACATGATTAGTTTACAGTTTCCCAATACATGGAAACACACAGAGAATTTTCCTAATTGTATCCATGCCTACTCCTGTGACCAGGTAAGTTTTGTCCTGAGCAGCGAATTTACACAAAAACCATAGAAATCCCCCACTGTGCTATCTGCCACTAAAGCATTATTGCCCATACCAGCCCCCACTAAGCCACGTGTGGCCAAGAGTTACTACTGCCTACCACAAAGAAGTAACAGTAGAAAACTAGGTCATGTGAATTTGAGGTACCAACCAAACATCCACTGAAAAAGTGACCTCATTTAGAGTGAATCAGTGAATGAGTAAGATCCATATATTCTAATACATCAGCAGGAAAGAGAAAGCCATTATCAGAAAACAGTTTGTCTAGAGAACTGAAGTAGTATCTGAAATAGCATAGTAAATAGCTGGTCCAGATGAACCCCCAAATTCAACACCACCTTAGGACCAATCCAAGTGCCAGCTTTCTTAGTTGTGAGCAAACTCTCTGAAGAGGCAGAAAAAAATTCACACTTCCCTAAGTTTTCTACATGAAGTAAACTCATGAAATAAGGTAAATTGTCATAAAGGCACATCATGCTGTGACTTTTAGTTGTGACTGATCTTACCTTGAGGGCAGAAGGACCATTGCATACATGTAATTCAGTATCTAAATACAGGAAAGCTCATTTCTCTATCCTGGAAAAAATCTTTATCTTGCCAGAGGGTAAGAGAAAAGCATCTAGAAGTAAGAGAATCCACCTACAGCAAGGTATTCCCACTCATAATAGCAGCATGTTTTGTCAGTGAAATATGAAAAAAGCAGAAGAGAATATTTCCCTGGAGAAAATATCACCTTGCAAAAGCTTTCTTGCCAATAACCAAAGAGGGAAGATAATGTTCTCTGAGGACTGACAATGTGGAGACCACAGCTTCTTAGTTTATCCAAACTAAATTTTAGATTGAACAGTAGAAACGTATTCCAATGAAGGGGTAGAGAAGTTGTTTCCGTTGAAAAATAAAGTCCCTAAAGAGGCAACATGGTACAGATATACAGTATAATGAACAGCACAGAAAAAGTAGGTCAGGAACATCTATTCAACGTTTCTCATTACATTAGAAGTAGACAATGCAACCAAATTAAAACTGGTAACAGAAAAAAATCTCTTTATATAGAAATACTTGTTTATACAATAATTATTCTATCTAATTACAAGAAACAGAAGGCAAGCACTTAGTAAAACTGCCCAAAAAATGGACATTTGCAACAGTCCTCAACAGCATAAGATGTAATATTTAAAATTAGAAGTATTTTGAAAGAACACATTTAATTTATTAATTTAACTTGTAATGTGGCTTCATTAATAGCCTTACAAACTTTCAGGGAGACTGAGAAACAGAATAAACACAGCTGAACAAGTCAATCCCTCTAAGTTTTCAGTCTTATACTCTTGATGTCTAGGTCACAAATAGAAGCATTTCAAGCTTTGTACATGTTAACATGTAGAAGTAAAGCATTCTGTCTGTAAAACTCTGTTGGATAATTACTTTCCTGAGCTCCTACTACACCCTACTTGAACATTCCTGATTTCAGTTAATTTAAAGCAATTTACTGCTGTTCCAATAGCCAAATCTCTAGCCCAAGAACAGCACACAAAGTAGGTATGGGGAACAGTTCAAAGTGATCACACACAACACTCAGCTGCAGGAAAAAAGGGGAAGGGATTGTTGCATATGGTAAGGTTAAACTCCTTGTATCAAATATAAAAACTGAAAAGTTGAAAGATATTCAATTGAGCAGCAAGAATGTTAAAAGAAGAAATTACTTTGGGAGAGTTATGTGCTGAGATTAATTTATTATGCATTACACTAAGCTATCATTTTCATAAAACTGAGAATTACATATCTCAAGTGTCACAACTCAAACTGTTCAGTAGCAAAACTTGAAATAACCCCTGACCTCCTCAAAACATTTCACCATGCATTATATTGCAGTCCAGTCTGTATTAGCCACCATTGTCATGGCTATCAGTTCCATCAGAATTCATAACAAGTATTATTCACTTTCTATATCCCAGCACACCATGAATACCACCAGCTATCTATTCCACAGATTTAATTCCTTACATTTTTATTGCCTGGCTTGGTCTTTGTAATCTTGAAAACTGCTTTTTTAATGTTTGTTTTTATACATTAAACACACACAATTGTCAAGAGAAATAATGAATATTAGAAGAGCTGCCTTCACAAACAGACACTCAAGAAAAAACTGTAAAGGAAGTAAAAAGAAAATTCTGCCCTTACTCAAAAGTTTCATCCTCCATGAACACCAACTCTGTAGTTTCTATGACATAAATAGTAAAAATAGCCCCATAATTCCCAGGTCACCTAATGATTCAGAGAATTTCCCATCTTGAGAAGTGTCATTGAGAATATCTCATTATTGCAGAAATCAGAGTTTGAATTTGTTCAGTTCGACATGGAGACTCTGAATTGGTTCAGTTCGACATGGAGACTCTGCAGTTGATTTTGAAGTAGAACAGTAAGGCCTCTAAAACCAGAGAACCACTATTCTAGATGGCAACAGCACTTAAGTAACTCATCTCAGCTTTCTGCTACTGTTTACAGTCTTTGATATTTGCTTTCTTTTCCTCACATGCAGAGTGTGTGAATGCAAAAGCAAACCTACATTGAAGAAGTTGTATGCAAAGTGACTGCTTAATCATGGAATCATAAGTATAACGGGAACAAATGAGTGATGAAGTTGCACCCAGAAGAGTCATACAAAAAAAGCAGTGGATAACATGATGTGTTATTTCCAAAGGGCCTTAGTCTACCAAGTCTTAGTCTTAATTATTTTAATCAAGTTTGGAAGCTTTTGAAAAAGCACATCCTAGTTCACATACTTTGCATGAAATCACATATTTAAGTCTCGTTTTAGTATATTTTGTCTTCTGGTATTGTTTTTTTTTGCATTATAACATGTCAAAAGATCAAGTGTTTTCTTTTACTCTTACTCAATATCCTAGAAATTGCTCAGTGACAAAACCCAAAAATATCTTCCTTCCAGGAAGATCTTCCACAGCAATTCTTAAAAGGAAAAACAACAAAAGAAAAACCAAGTAATACTTCCCTCTGTATACATGTTCTACTCATTATCACCACCAGACATTTGATGTTACAAAGAGGACAATAGATCTTTAAGACCAGACCATAAAACACACACACACAGTTACTACAATTCAAAAGGAAGTTTTAATGTTCTACAGTAGTTCAGTATATGTTATAGACCCAAGCAAATTTATCTAAATGCTAATTTCCACATTTGAAATTAAAGCCTTCTTAGGAAAAAGGCATTTAAAATGAAACCTAAATGGCTAGGTAAGGCACTGTTTCGTTGTACCCCAGTAGCACATAATCTTTAAGGCACAAAGCACAGGAAAATAATGCCATGTACTTCTTTCAAAATTCATTAAAAGTTTAGGTAGAGAAGCTGTACTAGGAGTTTAACTGCTTTCAACCTACTGACATCCTGACCTATTGAAGGTCACTTGAAAAACTAAAATTCTGCTGAATATCAAATTCATTATGGAAATAAGGAAATAGCTCCCACAGCTAAATAAGGGCAAACTTCACTGTGATTTTTCCTCTACTGTTCTTATCACTTGACAGTTGCTGCTGTTCTTTTCAGACAGGACTAGCCCAAGTACTGAAATTTAGTCGAAATCCCTGACTTTTTTTCCAAAAGGTATTACAAAAGGATTCAAATGCTTTGTTCAAAGAATAAAACTAGGTACAATAAAAATAGAATGGGTAAGTTTGCTAAATGGTTTAAATATTATCACCTGAAGTTATACAGTCTTTTAAAGAATCCATCATTCAGTCCTTCATCTCATTTTCCTTTGCCAGCAGAAGCAGACATAGAGAGATACACCTTTAAACAGTACATTTATAACTTTTACATGCTGACTTATCAGATCTAGTGAAATTTTTCAACATTTAATATCATAGCATTCAATAAAAATGAAAGATTTATTCTCTTCTCCTTCCCTGCTTTATTCTAGTACAAATGTCTGATTTCATACTCTGCATAAAATGGATTTGTTTTAACATGAATAAACATTCAGCCACTCTTCAGGACTTAGCCACCAACACCCAGCTGAAATAGCTGTTTTGCCTTTGTGGAGCCAAGGAAGTATTGCCCAGCCTTAGCCCACCATGTGAGGAGGTTCAGATCTGCCACCCAGTCAAGCCACTGCCACTATTAGTTCAAATTCAGAGATGCACGCTCCTCTCAACCCTACTTCTTGTGGAGGACTCAGGAAATACAAAAAAGCTATTGAGCACTGAGAAAATGGTCTAATTCTTCCTCACTTTTAAGGGTACACCACAGAAAAATGGAAGCTGGCAGTGAAGACTGACTAGGTCAGGCAGAATGTATTCAGCAAATAAATTTAAATGTGTTTTACCTGTGACGTAAGTGACCACATTAAGAATTCTCCCCACCACTCCATTCATCAAACATCGACCAAACAGCTCCAAATGAGAAAGAAAATTCCCTGTTCTATGCAAAGAAGCATATGTCAATGTCCATGCACAATCCTTTCAAAAAACAAAAAGCCTTAGGGCTATAAATTTTTATCATACAAGGGCAAGTTTACCTCAGGAGAAGCTCAAGTGAATGGAACTGTGCCTGTATACAGCAGCCAAGCAGTTGACCTCCATTAACTCTGCTACTTCAAAATATGCCTTTAGAAAAAACAATTGCCATGTAAATACAATGGCTCCTTGCTATCCACATACAGCTGGGGTTTGTTCATGGCAATCATTTCAAAATAATAGACTCCCTGGGTAAACACTCATATGGTCTATCTTATGCAATGATCAAGTAATTTTGACAGAAGGGAGCTCATCCCTGTGAGTCAGGTTCCACAGCATCACAAATCTTCTGTTGTTCTGACCAAAATAATTCACTTTCTTCTGAGCAAAAGCCAAATTGAAGCCTTGCACTGAAAGTGACTAAGTACACTTAAAATAGGACTGAATAACAAAAAATCACTCTTTTTTCCTCCTTCCATTTTGCCCAAGTATCCTATAAAGTTAATAAAAAATAGAGAAAGCCCTAGATGTAGCAGTTTGTCTACAAATAATTACAACTGATCTTGGGAACACAACCTATTTTGTTAAATATATATTTTTTATTAATGATGATGTTAACAAGGTATCACATTTCTGGGTTTTTTTTTGGAGGCATGTTTTTTCCAGACANTATGATGTTAACAAGGTATCACATTTTGGAGGCATGTTTTTTCCAGACATTCCAAAAATATGGATGTAAGTGCATACAGTTACACAAGCTTAATACCAGGGATAAACCTTTTCTACTTATACATTGTAAAAAGGGAAGATAAGGACACAACTAAAATACACCAAACAATGTTTACTTTTTTGATTATTTAGCAAGCAGATACTTTTACACACAATTGCATTTTAAAACCATACTACATATTATTTATACTTTATCTCAATCATGACATCCAGAAACTCCCTTTCATACACAAATATAAAAATTGGGAGTTTAATTTATTACTTTCCTCTGAAACAAAGTTTGTTCAATAGAAACAAAGATATTTGGAAGGAATAAAATAATACACACAGTACATGTCAATTAATTATCTGAAGTAACTTTTAATATTACACAAATGTAAGGATAGAATTTTTTTCCTAGGCTTACAAATGAGAATACAAAGAGATCTGGTGATTTGCTGTGTGTCATAAAACCAAACTGAGGAACAGATAGAAATAGAACAGTTTCCTTATTCTCACCCCAGGCCCTGTACATTATGGCATAATTACTATGGCTAAAACTATACTGCAAGCAATTTTGTGGCTGACAGCAGCCAGACAGTAATTAAAGGACATAAATGAACAATGCAAATCCCACAGTGGAAGTCCCTAAAATACCTTTTTTAATCCCTAAAGAAATTTATTTTGGTTTTATCAAAATTGAAAAGGGCAGCTAGAGGTTTTGTCTCCATTAAATATTGAAATAAGAAGCCTGTGATAAAGACTTGAAGGTTTAAATATTGATCATAAACAATCTGATTCTATACTTGGTCTACAGTTATCAGGTGTCCCAAAGCAACTCTAAGAATCTCCCCTAAATCAATTCTATACAAAATTTCATTTGTACAGGGGAAATACTTCAAACCCCTGAAAAACCTGCACATTGAATGCTGCACCAATACTTAGACACAGGCACACCCACCCTCACCATTCCTGGACCTTTGTTTCAGCCACAGTAACGTCTGACAGGGCCCTGCCCAAAGTCTTCTCCTCAGACCTGTCCTTTAGGAGCTCTGGGAATGGTATATGATGCAGTGGTGCTCTTAGCCCACCACCCAGCACAGCTGTGAGCACTCTGGAAGGAGCAAGCTGTGCAGGGCACCCCTGAGAGCCAGCTCATGCCAGCTAAAGCAGAATTGAAGGAAGCAGCTGTCCCATCACATCTTCTGCACCAAGACTGCTGGGCTGCAGCATCTACTGAAGACATTATGTCAAAGATAAAAAGAGATGCTTCCCCCACTTCAACATGAAAGTTATCTTTAAATCACTGCTTATAAATATGAAAAAAATTTGATCCTTTCTGCATCTGATGCTACAAAGGACAGGTTCTTTACTCTACTAAGTCTGTATTATTTGCTGATTGTGCCAACAGATAAAAGGCATTGGAATTTGTCAGTGACTGAGATAAAAATCTGGTCTTTATTTCCTTGTGTGCAATCAGGAACATGAGATGTTCAGTGATGCATGCCTCACCTTCCATAGACACACTCAAAGCCTGGGGATAAGACAGTGTGGGGAGAGGTATCCCCACCTGATATCCCCACGTGCCTGATGGCCACCTCTAAGCTCCAAGATCAGACAAGCAGGACATTAGGGAGGTTCTGTATCTCTGTACATCTTCTGTGGAAGATGTAACCTTGTGCCACAGACCATGAGCTACAGTTTGGCAAACTCCCCTACAATTGTAAAGGGCATTCATTTTTACATAGTAATGCAAATAATCCAGATTACCTTATCTTTCAGTCATGCCTTACATACTTCAATTTATTTGTAAATTCAGTAGCTCACTACTGTGGCAAAGTGAAGATACCTTACCTAAAATACTTTAAACTAAAAGTACCTAGTTTAAGAAGTTTTCCTTAGTTTAACTCCTACAAATTCAGTGAAGAGACACACAAATGCCCTCAAATAAAGCCCATAACATGAAATGACCCAAGAAAATTCAGTGAAAGCACTACTGAATAAAAAAGCAAAAACTGAGCTAAATGACAGCAAAAGAGGAGATTGTAAGAGACTTAATTGCTTCAAACACTGTCAAGGGCCACAGAAGAAACAGAAGGGCAATCTCACATGTAACAACTTCTTTTTGTCATTCATTTCTATAACTTCAGAAAAAGCAGGTAGCCAGTCACCAGAGCAGAAACCCTTGTTCTATATGACAAGTACAACAGAAATGCATTGCAATGCATACAATGCACATAATGTGCAATATTATTGCACAAACTCTCTCATTGTTAAGACTTACACAAAAAGTACGTAAGCAAGAGGTTTAAGGTTATCTTCATAGAGTGTATTTACCATTACTTTTGCTGCAGTTAAATCAGTTCAAGTGTGTACATAAAACACAACCATTTCTGAAATCCTACAGTAAGAAGTTAGTTTCCATGGCAACATAACGACTGTGGGATGCTTTGGGGGGAGGTTATTTGTTTTTAACAGATGGGGAAAAATATAATACTGTTCTCAAGCTTCAGTTTCATTTCAGATTTGTTAATATTAAGCCTTTAGGCAGAAATCTGTGGTAGGACTTTTTAAAATTTTATATTTTAATTGAACAGTGTAAGGCTTGTTAAAATCAGCTTAATCATGTATTATGAGACTAAGCAAGAATAGCTATGGAAGATCACTCCTTAGGTACTTCTCATGATTTCTTTTGAAAAAAATTTTAAATAGTTGAAGATGTTCCAAAGCTTGAAATTTATCATTAAGGCATTCCACATTTAATAAAATATATTTTTTCCCATTTAGCATAGCATTAGTCATTTATCTTACCTAGTAGAGTTAAGAGCTTCAAGTGCAGAAGCCTAGGAAGTGATTTATGGTCTATAGAGTGTGGATTCTGAAACAAAC
Organism: Peucedramus taeniatus; assembly: GCA_013400575.1. NCBI lineage: Eukaryota > Metazoa > Chordata > Aves > Passeriformes > Fringillidae > Peucedramus > Peucedramus taeniatus. The sequence goes on from WBNO01029148.1 coordinate 86,238, forward strand.
CTAGTAAGAGCAATGCTTCAAGAATTACAAGTTAAACAAACACACATTTGTACATGCAGAAACCTACACAACATCCTGCTACAATGCAGTGACTGGCCTGGTAGTCGCGAGGAGAGCAGTGGGTAGTGTCTACCTGGACTTCAGTAAGGCCTTTGATAATATGTCTTGTAAGACTGTCCCAGAGAAGCTGATGAAGGGCAGGATGAGCCAATGGCAAGGTGGATGAAAGCTGTCTGGATGGCCAGGCCAGGGGTTATGATCAGAGAGTGGTGACCAGTGGCACAAAGTCAGGCTGCTAACTAGTGGTGCACCCCAGGAGCCAGCACTGCACAGAGCCCTGCTCAACTCGGGCCGAGCGCACTCTCGGCGCGTTGGCCGATGACACAAAACTGGAGGGAGTGCATCTGGGGGGGGCTCAACAGGCTGCAGAAATGGGCTGATGGGAACACCCTGAAACTCAGCCATGGGAACTGCAAAGCCCTGCACCGGGGAGAGAACAAACTCAGCGACCAGCATACAGAGGGAGTGGTGGCAACTATCTGGAAAGCAGCTTGGCAGAGAAGTGTCTGGGAGTCCCAGTGGACACCAAGTTGAATCTGCACCAGCAGTGTGCCCTTGTGGGCACAATGGTACCCTGAGCTGCAAAGTAATGCCAGCAAGAGTGGTGATCCCCTCTATTCAGCACTGGGGGTGGCCACACATGAAACAGATGGAACTATATCCATTTCTGAGCCCCACAGGGCAACAGACATGAATATATTGGAAAGCATCCAACAAAAGGTCACAAAGGTGATGAAGGGACTGCAATGAAGAGTTGAAGAAAACTTGCTGCAAAAATGCTGGTAAGCAAGGTGTAGTAACTGCATGTTTTAACAGCTTTACATAATTACATGCTTGTCAATATTCATTGAGCATAAAACTTTTTATGGCATGTAATAAAGGAAAGAAAAGAGTCTGCTGAAGTCCAACTTATGCTGGCACTTCTTCACAGAAAGTGTCAGGGGAAAAAATAAGATAATAGAAGCAGAATCACCAACATCCTTGGGTTGGAAGGGACCTTAAAGATCATATGGTTCCTACTCCAAGAGCATAGGTGGGCATGCCACCCACTAGACCAGGTTGCTCAAAGTCCCCTCCAACTGGGCCTTGAACACTTTCATGGATGGGGAATCCACAACCTCACTGGCCAACCTGTTCCTGTGCCTCTCTACCCTCTGAATACAGAATTTATTTTAAACATCTAATCTAAATCTCTTACCACTTTAGGCCATTGCCCCTGCCCTATCACTATCTGCTTGTGTAAAAAGTCACTCTCCCTCTTTTTTATAAGCCCCCTTGAGGTAGTGGAAGCGACCCCAAAGCCTGAAGTGACCCCAAAGCCTTGTCTTCTCCAGGCTGAACAATCCCAGCTCTCTCAGCCTGTCTTTGTAGGAGAGGTGCTCCAGCCCTCTATCCACATTCATGGCCCTCCTCTGGACCCACTCTAACAGGTCTGTCTGGTGCTGAAGACCCCAGAGCTGGCTGCAGCATTTCAGGTGGGATCTCAGCAGAGCAGAGAACATCTGAATCCCCTCCCTTGACCTGCTGCCCACAATGCTTTTGATGCAACCCAGGATTCATTTGGCCTTCTGGGCTCTGAGCACACACTGGCTCATCTCCAGATTTTTAGCCATGAGAATCCCAAGTGCTTCTCTTTTGGGCTGCTGTGAATGTCTTCTCTCAATCTGTACAGGGCAGTAATTTTTCTTAAATTATATCCAATATATTTGCTGAGGTAACTGGATACTTTAAACATTTAAGTTCTACTACAATTCTGGAAAGGGAAAGCAAACATCACTTTGCTTCTAGAGTAGATTAAAAATTTAAGACCACTTCCACGCTTCATAAGAAGAGTTTTAGATTATTAACATTAAGCACTGTCTACTCTAAAAGAACAATTTTTCCCTGCAAAGAATCTATAGAAAAAGAGACTGGCATTTATTCCTCCGTAAGATAAAGGCGCTCTCATATCTTACAGAAACCTTGGCACAAATTAATAAATCCAGACAGGATAGATCTTTAACAAGGCTCATCTCTATCACCATTCCTCTTTTTAAAATACAAAGGCCCTACTTCATTTTGTCAGTCATTTGAATCATCATGAGCACAAGCAAGTCCAGTACAAAAAAAATGACTGTACTATATGTACACTGACACAGCAAGAAATGCTAGACACATTGGAAAAAAAATCACTACAACTACAACTGGTTTTGAAAACTATCACATTGCTGTTTATTTTCTGTATGGAGAGAACATGGAGAGAGTTTAATGATAAAAAAAGATCTCCAAGCTCTTCTTCCAGAAGTTTTAGAAGCAGTCATTAAAATTAACTGAGAAGACTGAGTCTTTGTAGCTTGCAGTAATTATTTCTTTTCATTAGCTTGCTTTTATGAGTTAAAGTGTTTTTGATTAACATTACATTCATTAATATAAAAAAAATCTATTTAGGCAGGAATGAAATTGTCTGCTAATTACGAGAAGCTGCCAATTAAATTATAACACTTCATCAAAACTACTTGTTATAATATATCTACTCGAAGTTACACCAATCAATTTTTTCCAAGAATACGGTTTTTACTATACATTTATATCCATGAATTATTAAAAATAATCAACTGCTTATGAAAATAAAAGTACTTGGGATTGTGTCTATGGTAAAAAGACATGTTCTTCCCTCTTTTTCTCTGGTTTAGGTAAGGTCTAAGGTTTAAGTATCTTCACTAGTATTCCTTCAGGTTGACATTAAAGAACAATATTCACTCCACTACTTCCACACCCAAATGCATTGAGACTAGCTGAAAACTGTGTGTATTGTCTAGTCAAGTATGCACTGAATGCTAATCTAGAATTAATTATTTNCACAGTCTTTGGTGTTATGTGAAACATGGAAAGATGACCACTTCTCACAAGAGTGAGACAGCTCCTTGAAAATCTTTATTGTCCTTATGTGCCAGACAGCCTTGAGGCTTGACAAAGGCACTAACCTACTAAACTGCCCGCTAGCCCAGGACAGCAGTCTTCCATCATTTACACTGCATAACACACAAAAGCCTCAGCCCGTATATGTGTGTATTGTCTAGTCAAGTATCCACCGAATGCTAATCTAGAATTAATTATTTGGAGTTTATACAAGTGCTTTGATGACACATTCAAAGCATTCTCAAGTTCAAGTCTAGAGTTCTCACATCATGACTTGGGAGGTTTAGATTTCTAAACTTAGTCTCAGCAATTACCTGGTGCAGCCTCGGGTTATCCACTGCTGGACAGAGCTCAGATAGCTCTCAAATTACACTTTACACCAATCCACTAATGGTTTGTGACTGCAGGTAAAAGGAATTCATACTGAAGACAAGTGTGGTCATTTTAAGGCACATAGACTGGGTATGAATGGGGGTGGAGACCTCAAGACCACAATAAAGGCCATTATTTCTATCACAATGGAACCTGAAGTCCTTGGGACTTCCAGCATGCTAGATACTAAATATATTTCATGACAGTTTTTAAGCCACCACTATTGATGTCCTCTAGGAACTCTAAAAACTATTACATGAAAATAATATGCTATACTTAATAATTCGAAGCCTTCCCCATTTTTTGCATCTAAGGATTTTGCAAACACTTTTCTTAGTACATGCAGGTATTAGGAAAAACTGTCTTTGCAGCTCCTTTCCACCACCTCCCAAGCTGGAACCAAGAGGGCCTGAGGGATGAGAGGTACATGTATGTCTCAGCACTTGCCAGGCAATCAGAAACTTAAGAGAAGCAATAGGAATCTGTCTCCATCAGACCTGGGCTCCTGTACATGCACTAGAGGGATGAGAGTATGTGGATGAAAAATAACCAAACAGGTTAGAACAAGGAGTCCTGGACAGGCATTTGTCCATTAGTCTGTTCTCACTTCCTCTCCTGAAACTCCAGCCTGAGATGGTTCTGCTTTTGTAATTCCAAGCTTTGACTTCCTCAAATCAGTCTCATTGTCTTCTTGTCACCAGCTCTCTCCACAGCAACCTGCTGCAAGGCATGCAAGAAGAGCTTGAAGAGGAGAGTTGGAAACAAGGACATAAATTGGGAATCAACTGAGGAAGATGTTAAAAAAGAGCTGAGCACACCTACTCAGCTCAGGCTGCAAAAGGCAGTAGCAATCCAGGACACCAGCAGAACACAACATGCCTGCACAGAGCACAAACCAGAGCACCCACATTCTCAGCCTGGCAGTGCCAGCTGCACATAACCTCATCCCCACTGTCCTCTACTTTAAAATAGCTAACAAGGAGGTTTCTGATAAACCACAGACAACAGGTGACATTCCTAATTCAATTATCTTTCCACATCCTTGGGCTTTAAGCATAGTTAGAAAACAGCCAATAGCAGAAAGCTCCCCTATAGTCAGTCCTTCCCATAAATCCTACTTCTGTTGCCCCCAGGTCTTCTCTCTCAAATACTTTCCCTGACAGTTTCAAGTTCCCATCCTGGCATGTCTGTGTTCTGGCTTCGTCCTACCAAATCCAGATTTTTTCCACCATTTTTCCTCTTCTGTCTGTTGCTGCTTTGTATGTCCAAACTATGCACAGAGTATAACAAAATAATGGATGTAGCTAATAAAAAAGTCTCAAGGGAGATGAAACACCTGAACTTCAACAGTGGTGCACTTCAAGGGCTCCTTTTATCTATCACTTCCAGAAATAACTGTTTCATGTTAGAAATAACTGTTGAGTGTTGCTCAAAACCAACAGACCTTTTGTGTTCCTTCAACTACAGGGAAAAATCTCTAATTTCCAAGTCAAATGGGAGAACTAACAGGTTTTTCATATAAATGCTTAAGGACACAATCTCAGTGCTATCTGAAACTCAGGATAGTGTTAGCACCTTAAAAAAAAAAGGATAATATACAATTTAAAAAAAATACTTTAAGTAAACTATTACTCTTAAAAAAGCACGTGCTTATGCAGGGGATATATACCTCATTGAGCCTATCCTTTTCTAGGATTACCGTAACAAATCTAGAAATATATGAAAGTATTGTTGTCAGGAAATAATTCTGGTCTTGCTGAAAAATGTTAATTCCAAATCCTGCATTACTGATACAATCAAAATCTTCATATCAAGCAAAAATATCATTAGGATGTAAACAATTCTAAAAATACCTTAGGATAAGTGGACATTTTTGAAGAAATTCCAATTTTACCTTGTCCATTTTTCCTTCCTGTCTGCTTGCTCCCCTCCCGGCAGCTGACAAGCTTCTCGTCCGACTGATAGCAATGGGTAATCAAAGTTTGGTTCCTTTTAGGAACTACAGATCTGTCATGAAGTCTGCCTTTGTTAACAAGGCCTTTCTAGGTCCACACTTTATAGAAGCTTAAAAACTGACCCAAAATAAAATGACCTGACAGCATCATTTCCTTTTTTTTTGCAATAAGTATTTCCAAACACATCAGCCCCTCCTTCCCCTCTGAGATGGGTTGACCCTGGCTGGAGGCCATGTGTCCACCTAAGCCACTCTATCATTCCCCTTCTCAGCTGGGCAGTGCAGAGAAAATAGAGCAAAAGGCTTGTAGGTCAGAGTAAGGACAGGGAAAGATCATTCACCAATGACCATCATGGGCAAAACAGACTTGACTAGGGGAAAAATTCATTTAATTTATTACCAATCAAATCAGAGTAGGATAATGAGAAACAAAACTAAATCTTTAACACCTTCCTCCTCGCTCTTCCCAGGCTCAATTTCACTCTATTTTCTCTATCCATTCCCCCAGCAGCTTATGAGGACTGGGAAAGGAGGCTGCAGTCAGTTCACCACACATTGTCTCTGCTGTTCCTTCCTCCTCGGGGAGAAGACCCTCACACACTTCCCCTGTTCCAGCACTTCTCCCTTCTACAGGAGACAGTCCTTCACAAACTTCTCCAGAGGCTGCAACTCTTCACCAAGTGCTCCAGTGTGGGTCCCTTCCATGATGCGCAGTCCTTCACGAACACACTGCTTCAGCATGGGGCCCCCACAGGGTCACAAGTCCTGCCAGCAAACCTGCTCCAGCACAGAGCTCCAGCTCCTCTCTCCACAGGGTTACAGGTCCTGCCAGGAGCCTTGTGGAGCCCTGCTCCTGCATGGGCTTCCCACAGGGTCATAGCTGCCTTTGGGCATCCCTGCTCGGGCACAGGTTCCTCCATGGGCTGCAGGTGGATCTCTGCTCCACCATGGACCTCCATGGGCTGCAGGAGGACAGCCTGACCCACCAAGGTCTGCACCATGGTCTGCATGGGAATGCTCTGGCACCTGGGGCAGCCCTCCTTCACTGCCCCTGGTGTCTGCAGAGCTGTTCCTCTCATGGAATCTCTCTCCTCTCTCTGGCTACAGCTGCTGTCATGTAGCAACTTTTCAGGTGTTAAATACATTACCCCAGCAGCACTACCACCAGCCCTGATGGGCTCAGCCTTTGCCAGCAGTGGGTCTGTCTTGGAGCTGCCTGGCATTGGCTCTGTCAGACATGGGGGGAGCTTCTGGCAGCAGATCAAAGATCCACCCCTGTACCACTAGCAAAAACCTGACCACACAAATCCCATCCACCCCACCCTCAACAGGCCATTCACACTGAAGACAATCTGTCACAGCAAAACTAATTCACTGATGATTTATTCATGCACTGAAGACTTTTCTGGGTCTTGAAAACAGCTTGAGAATCAAGACCACTCTTTCTCCAGACTACACAAAAATTATCAGTAGCTCATGTATAGCACATTCACATCATAGCTAATGTGGCATAACAAAGTCAGCTGTCAAATCTTTAAGCCCGGATAAGTCTCAGTCTCTTTCTCCAGTGGCACTGTCTGGAGAACAGCAAAGAGAATATTGACCCTGTTTCTTCTTTCAATAACCTAACAAGGTAGGGCATAAAAATGGTCAGATCTCAAACCCAGCTGTTACTAGACCTAATTGCTTTTGACATTGATAGCATCCAAATACCTGACTGAAATGGTTAAAAGAAAAGAAGACAAAACAGACCTTGCATCACAGAATGTCCAGAACTGTGCATTTATTTTGAGAAACAAGGCCTTAAATTTAGCCTCCAAAACATAACTTGCCTTTATATTGATCACTTACAATTACAAATTGAAAACAAAATGTTAGTTTTTCCTCTTTACATTTTTAAACTCCTCCTACCAGATATATATTGAACTCTATCCAGGCTAAAGCCCAAGTATGGTGAACACACAGCCAGTTAAAAAATAAGTAAATCTCTAGAGAGCTTGGATGCTCTACCAACACTCTCTAAGATATACCAAGAAAAGCTGTTATTCGTTATCTTAATCCAGATACTACTACTTCAGACTTGCAGTGGCACATTGCTGGCATATAGCAATCCACTATTTATCTGGACACCATTGTGAACAGAAAAATAATCTACATTTGACACAAAAAATGCCCTAAAAAACAAACAGCTGACAGCATGTGATTTGCACAAAACAATAACAGCAAATGGTTCAAAGAGGTAATGTTTTCCTTAACCCATCTTTATAATATACAGGGTTTTGCCACTTGGGAAGCAAAAACTTTATAAACAGGATGCACAAAAATCTTCCCCTGTAATCAGACGACACCAAGCCAGACATTTATCCCTACGCTTGGTTCCGAATGCTCACAAGTAACTAAAGAAAATTGTTCCCATGTGTATTGTTTAATTGCACTGTCTTTTCAATATGCTGAAAGCAGAATACTAGATACAAACTGGTAGATGTTGAACTGGTTTGTATTTTGTTGTAGGAATCATTTGTAGAGCTTTGGTTTGGATTTGCTTTTGGTTTGGGTGGGTTTTTTTGTTTGTTTGGGTTTTGTTTGCTTGTTTGTTGGGTTTTTTTTCAAAGTCTTATCATGTTGCTTTACTTGTTCCATGGTAGATTATTTAAAGGCAGGAGAGCAAAGAAATGAATGAACACTGTCTCTGAAGTTCATCTTTGGTACCCAAGAGATAAAAACCAAAAGAGACTATAAATATTTACTGTAGAAAGCTTAAGAGTGGGAGCTCAATTATTCCATTTCGGTTAAATAAATCATCAAACCCAGTAAGATTTGCTCAAAGAATTCTTAATATTTCTGTTGAAGCCTCTATAGTATGACAGCTTAGAGGAAGTTAAGTTTCTTGACAACACTGACTTACTTAACTGGGACCCTCATGACAATCCTCTAGGATGTCAGAGGGACCTGCAGGCACTACAATGCAATCCAGCAAACTTCTCAGCCCCACACCTACACAGACCTCATGCAGACCCTCGACATCTCACAGTAGAGTCTGCACAACCACATCCTGATGCCAGATCCCCTGACCTTAACACACCAGATACATTCTCAAATGGTAGAACATGTAGGCTTTCCAACCCAGGCTCCGTGCCTCCCAGACCAAAGTTCCCACTTCAGCATTGCCAAGTGACTGATCTAAGCAATATTGCCAGATTACAAAAATCACACTCATCCAGACAATGCTGCAAGTATGTGCGTAGCTGACTATATTTAGATCAGATTCACAGCCAGTGCCTGCTCAGTCCACTCTTTTCTCCTGCCTAAAAAAGACAGTCCAGGTAGCCCAGCCGCCATTTGAAAAATGACATCTATTGTAGGTATTACAGAATGCAATGGAAACAAACACCAAAATAAAAGTGAGAGTTCACCAAGCATTTTCACAGCTTCTGCAGTACCTTCCTCTTTCACCCTATCCACTCCACTAGACCAAGCCTGTTGGAAAAACAAATGCAACCTTCAGATGCAACAGAAAAAAGCAGGAGACAATTTCTTTCCATGACTGATGCATTTTTTTTAAAGTGCAAGATAAAAACAATCCATTGGCATTTATACTGAAACTAGAAGTAATTTATGATTTTTCTAGTTTAAAATTTAGTGCATCCAAATCACTGCATCATGGTTCTATCTCTTGACAAAAATGGGGCAAAAACTTTAGAAACCAACAGCAGCATTTAACACCATGAGAAGCCACAGAACAGCCACCCATTTTTCCTTTAGTTTTCATCAACCAACCACAGACGTAACTCCTCAACTATCTCAGCTATGTCAGATGAAACAAGTACACAAGCTTTCAGTCAGCAGTGCTAGCCTGCTTTTCAGTGTGCTGCTTTACAAACCAGGCACTGAGGTCATGTAATTTGGATGTAGCCAATGAGCAGATCAGTAGATGTGGGAATGTAACTCATTACTGAGGATTCCCCATTCAGTACTCCAGTTACATTGGGCTATTAAGGGATTTGTACTCAAAAGCATTTACCATTAGGTCTCAAAGATATATTTATCACCAATGTTTCCTTTTTCTTCAGTTTTGCATATTGAAAAGACATGAACAAAGACAAAGAATTTAGGCTGCCTGTTAAAGGGATATCCACACACTCCAACAGCACATCAGCACTACCTGGGTGTTTTCCCATGAGGACAACCACCAAGCTCATGCAGAGCAGGAAACTGCAGTGAGACCGAGCACAACTACATGGCTGCCACTGAGTCTTGCAATCCAAAGTGTAGGAGCATGGTTGGGGAAAGCAAGCCTGGAGAGGCAGAAGGCATCATCCTCTGTTCTTTTCCAACAAGCCAATGCTTGGATGGCTGATGAAAATTCAAATGACTACAAGAGTCACAAAGACACCCAAGTGGTGCCTACAGTACAGACCTTATCCACACGATTTGATTTCTTTTTATGAAAGGCAATGATGAGATGCCAGAAAATGAACAAAACCTACATTTGCAAAGGGAATGGAAAAACAGAAGCAGGTGGTCAAGTAGCTAAGCTGGCAGAGCATTTGGATGGTAGCCGAATGGCCTGAATTCGGTCTTCAGTAAGGTCACCAGTGTCTTCATGAGAAACCACAGCTGCATTATTTGAAAATTTAAATCATATTTGTGATAAGAAAACAGAAAGCACTTTCAAACACATACTTAGGATTTCAGAAGTGAACTATTTAAGAGCAGACATTTAAAACATTCAACTACAATCATTAATTTATTATGAAACATTTATTTTCAATAAAAAGGCAATCAGACAAAACACTATAGGCATTCATCACACTTCTGCTGCACAGTTCATGATGATACAGACTCAACTCCTATCACTCTCTGCCACAGCCCTTTGTGATGATATTTTGAGCAGTACTGGTACACATGTACTCACACATGCTTGCCGTGTTTTCTAACTAAGAGTGACTGCCAGCAGACTGAAGACTCACTCTACACAGAAGCCTATTAAAATTTAAAAAAAAATTGAAAGAAAAAAAGAAAATTTAAGAAAAAGAAATCCCAGTCAATCTTATTTTAACAAAAGAAATTAATCACAATCACTCATCACTTCCTCTGCTTCTGAACAAATACATACGCTTCATTTTATTTAATAAATAGTATTTTTTAGTGCACAAGTTCTACTAGTCTGTACTTTACTGAGGTGAAGTGAGGTAACACAATACAGGGGATGCTAGTGTATTGTACAAAGCAAACAAAGCATTTCTTTTAAAGGCAAGTGAACATGTAATTTAATCAAGATAACTTTCAAGTGGTAAAACCATACTTACAAATGAATTCAAACTTGATTCCCAGCAGACACAGGACATTGACAGAATCCACTACCTTGGTAAAAAAGCATGAACATCTTACAGATAAGATCTGCAGTGTCTAATTCTTTCAACATCTACCACTGTCTGTCATTTGTAGGTCACGCAGTGACTGAATCCTCAAGCTGCAGCTGAATGCTCCTATTCCTAGCGAATTCACTTGCACCTCAGCGGCTGGAGCACACAATACAGCACACAGCATTACCCCATGAGCTCTCAATTCAATTGCTTCTTTGGTCACAATTAAGTACTGAGCCAAAAGTTTCCAAGCAGCCTTCTGGAAAATGAGAAACTCTATCTTTTCAGGAACACTTCGTTCAGATAGCAGGGAGCCCTGAGCGGAGGACGAGGACTTTTGATCAGCCCAAAGCTCATTAGCAACATTCAAGAATCTCTCAGTTGTTATCTAGCAAACTAAAACCTGCATGACCTACAAACTAAGATAAAGACAACTGATTACAGAAAGCTCAGATCTGAGGTCCTTACCTTAAGCCACACAACTATCACAATTCTATGAAAATTCAAGGTGAATCAAGCACTGCAAAATCTTGACAAGGTCTTATTTCTGAAGTGTACTTTAGTAAGATCCAGTTAGCACCAGAAGTAATCTTATGGATATGGTTTCCAAACCATAATCCCTGACAGCACATCATCCAGAATCACTTCCCAGATCTGCTTCTCCCACTGTCTTTATTCTGCAAATTTTGCAGCAAACCTTAATTACTACTTCCCTACTGGAAAGGCAGGCAGCAGATGCCACAAAAGAGGCCATCAGTGGAGCATAAAAAAGGTTTCTTACAAACTTTCCCATACTTTCAAATATTTTTCTGCCTTTCCCTGTAGTCATAACTCCTCCTTACTCTCTGTGCCTGACTACCAGATTTTTTCCTCTCTAAGTTCATTAGTAAACCCTGATAAGACCACATGGCAGTTCTGACCTCTCTGCCCCAGCCTGTCATTTCACTTGCACTCCATAATCCCTCATCCAGACTCTTCTGAAAGCCAGTACCTTCAATTCTCTACTGGGTCTGCCAAGCCTAAATTTGTAGGCACATGTGTCCAAGTCTCCCTTCATTTCCAGTTGATATTGCTACAATAACCTGTACCCATATTAAAAAAAAAAAACTCCAAAAATATAAATAAAATACATACTTAACATAAGTGTTTTCAAGTCACATACTTCATGAATTATAGCAATTCACCTTTGCAAGATTAACATGCAAAAGGTTTCTAGGTAAAAAACAGTTTGCAAGTAACCACAAAACAATTAGCATTAGGTCTTTGTCTATATCTCCACACAGCTGTACAGGTAAATTTCCTTTTCAGGTTAAGAGAAACTCAAGCTAATTTTGCCTGAAATGGACATTGTACAGAAAGTACAAAAAACATATCTGGGAGAAGCACAGGGGTAAATTAAGCAGGGGGAAGGGTAGAAGTTCTGCTTCTAAGTCATTATTGTAGGAGACGCTAGGAGAGCCAAGCGCCAGCAAAGCCTGCCAAGTGCTATTCACCCACTCACGCACAAGTGCATAATGCTGCCTTGAAGAGAGCTTGACATGAGATTACAAAGCAAATTCTATGAAATTCTGCTCCATCTCTAAGCTTGGGGAATTTGAGGTATTTAAATCAGGTATGCCACACTGTTTGTGTGCTGCAACATTTCACACAAGCAGTGTCAGCGTTTCAGCGCTGTATCTGAAGCCCCAGCATTCCTCTCACCCCCCCAGGGCCCCCGTGACATACCACAGGCTGCAGGAATGCCTCGTACATTCATTAAGTCAACATCCATACAGAACACAAATTTCTTTGTAGCTAGTACAAAATAACTAATACTAGGAAAAAGTAAAAGTATTTTATGGCTGAACTACACACTGATGAATTTCTGGAGGTAGAGTCCTCTAGAGAGGTAGAAAAATGACTGCACCGTGGAATTACCCAGTATCCAACCTTTGTAACTAAAAAGAAGCCAAACCAGACCTGCCCAAACAGCTTTCCTATTAAATATAGATCTGAGGAGACCAAGCTATTCCTTTCAAAACCACTTTCGTATTTTATCATGAAGTTGTCTTTGTAGCTAATCTTCCATAAAGATATCACCCATCAAACACTTCCTTTTGCAAACTGATAGGGCAGAGTTGCTTAAAAAAAACCAAAAAAAGTAACATGCATGCAGATGTGAAGGCTAAGGGTTATCTAAACTGTCTTTGCAAAAAGCAAAAGGAACACCAATGCCTGATAATGATTTGCCCCTAAAATTTTAAAGGTACTTCAACAAATCAAGATTTCATGAGAAAAGTAAATATTGACGTTTTCAGACAAGTTACATATTTTAAGATCACACTATAGAACTCCTTATAAACAGAACCCTGGATATGAGCCAAACAACAATTATCAATGATAGCTCCTTTTCTCTCCTCCTCACCTCCCAGTTCATTGTGATAGGGCTGAACAGCAGGGACACACTAATTCAAAACCTTGTGTGACAACCGATCAAAAACACACTTTGTAATTGAAGTATCACAAGCAAGGTGACTGACAATTTGAGGAAATTGAGAAAAAAAAAAAAATGCATCCACAGTTTCTGCATCGCATTCCAGTTCCTATTCTCATTTCTGCACATTAAACACACCCACTCCTAGAGGGTGGTTTAGATTTTAAAAATGCGTAGCACACAGTAAAAGTCAGTTCATAATTAGACTAATTTTGAAGGGGAGAAGACACCCAAGAAAGTGCCTCCAGTATGATGTAAAGCCCCAGCTTTACAGCTACCATACAAGTCATAAGGATGCTGTTTCATATCTAACAGACCCTGAGAAGTCTGGTACCCCATAGATCACAGCCAAATCAAACAACTCCTCCTGTGCTGAAGGCTCTTGTTGTGGATCCAAAACTTATTTTGGTAGAAAACAAACAATGCATAATTAACCAAAGAGTATTTTCTCTGAGCTCAAGCCGTAGTTTTCAGGCCTAAAAAACTGACAGACAGAAGTGAGACAAATGAGCTCGGCGAGAACGGATAAGAGCCAGAAGGGAACGTGACTGTGGCAGTGCAGAATGCTCAGGCACTCCACTGATGGTTTCCAGGAGAGCTAACACAGAGATAGCCACAGCAAAGAAGAAATGGGACAGGACTAGTAGAGATAGCTGGAAGGAGAAACTGGAAAGGCCTCTTCCTCAAATTTATTTCCAAATCTTTGCTGACTGAAGAGGCAATGGCAATGCTTAAGAGCTATCATTTTGAAAAAGCAGCAATTTTCATTCAAGTTCTCAAACAACCACATTATTATATGTTATCATTATAAAATATTTATTATAAAGTATTTGTACAATAGCAAATATTTTATTATGAAATTGTCAAATATAAAATATTTTGATTTTGAAAGTACTCAGTGTTTACCTGTTTAAGTTCTGAATGCAGCAGTAGGACAAAGACCTCTCATAACGCTATTAGAAGTATGACATCTGTGCTCATTTTACTGTGTTATTTACATCTCACATGACCCCTGATGTACCAGTTCTCAGTTCTGTCACTTTCCACCTTTTTCTCTAAGTTTTGCTCCATGGCATAATTTGACTAATTTTACATCCATAAAATTGAAATTACACCTTTAGAGTTTTTATTTTCTGATCTTGTGACACTCAAACTATTTTAGCAGCCTGCTAAGGGCTCACAAAAATCAATCTCAGCTTCATGTCCAAAAAGTGTTGGACTTGTTGTCCAAGTGCTTGGACAATTATGCTTGTTGCAACGAAGACAAAATTTGGGGTTTCAAAACCAGGTAATTGCTCACAAAGTAACCTCCAGAATAAGAAAGCACTTACTGTGCTTGGCAGGAACTTAAAACGTGTAAGAGTTTTATAACTAACAGTGGGTTGTGTAAACAAAGCACACATGAATCCAGACCAAACAGCTGGAATAAGGTGACATATAGGTTATCTATCAGTTTGTTATTTGCTCCTGCCCCATGAAAAGTGTTATACACTCTTGACAGGCCAACTAAATTTCTCATTAGTCCGTAGCTTTCTGTGACACCCCATCTGATGTGCCTGCAGGCACATGCAGAGTGCTGGGGTCCTGCCATCCTCTGTACTCCCAGCTGCACCCTCCTTCACTTCCCCCCACACTGGCACACTTATTTTGGCAGACAATCCAAACCCAGCTAGAGGTGCTGATGCAGTGTAAATACCTCCCTGCCAAAAAAAAGTGATTAGTTTTCAGCCAGATCAGCTCTCTCAATTGCTCATCAGAGAAGCTGTTACAAAGGCATAAGGGGAAGCACATGGCCAGGGCTGGGTGAGCCCCAGAGCCAGCCTGGCCATGGTCATGCTGGTCCCCAGACAATTACACTCTGCTCAACAAAGTTTTACCACACACATAGAATCAAGACAATATGCTATTCTGAGCTTCCTGGATTACTTTAACGTTTGGTAGTGTAGCTGTGCATATTCATATCCTACACAAAACCTGCTATTTGTAGTCTGCAGAGTGCTTTTGAAGGTTTTGCATAAGGTACATAAAAACATAGGTGGTATCTTACAGAGGTCACTAACAAGCCAAACTTATGATGGCTCTGCAAACAATAAATCCACTTCACAGACTAACAAAAAGATCCTAACTTGCTAGTTTA
This sequence comes from Peucedramus taeniatus, assembly GCA_013400575.1. Classification (NCBI taxonomy): domain Eukaryota; kingdom Metazoa; phylum Chordata; class Aves; order Passeriformes; family Fringillidae; genus Peucedramus; species Peucedramus taeniatus. The sequence continues at coordinate 101,498 of WBNO01029148.1, forward strand.
AGAGTCCATTCAGTATATATCAGCTAAATAGGTTTATTCTGGACCTTTGCCTCTGAAAAGAGGCATCTCCCCATCAGTCCAGTCCTTTCTACTTGGTCACTATTTTGCTGGGGAACTCAAAAAGAGGCAAAGCACACTGATAAAGACCACAGATTTCTATCATCTGTACAACCATATTTGCATGTCAATTATGATGCCATTAACTGGCTGCTCAAAAAGAGCTAGAGGCAATATTTATCAATATAAATCCAAACATATCTTTGTAAGAATCATGATGAAAACCAATGCAATTTTTCTAATGTTGCAGCTGCACTTTTCCTATTTACTAGGTTACATTTTTCAGATTCGATTGGGAGAACAGCGACCAACATAATTTGTGCCTGCTTAACAGATAAAGTGCATCTCAGCCATTAAAACTGGTGCCATTTAACACACCTATTAAATATACAATTTTAGAGGCACTACTAATCAAGCCCCGGCCATTTTGGCAGAACCGAGTCTTTGCAGAAGTGAAACAAATAAATACTTTCCTTTGCATGCAAATACATTAAAGCTCAACAGTTTTCAATCTTAAAGGCTTCCCCAGGAATTTTCTGAATGTAAACAAGCAAGAGTACACTTAAGCTTGAAGATACAAAAGCAATGGATTCAGTCCAACACTGAACAACAGAAAGGTAACAACAGCAAGACTGACACCACTCATCCTTCATGCCACCAGGAAGCCAAGGCTTCTCATCAAGAGAACAAGTTTTATATATTACTTCTTGAAGCACATTATAATTGCTCAGGGTGAGATAAATCTACTATTCACTTTTTTTTAAAAATAAACCAATAAAACAGTTTTCTACTACTGACAACCACTGACAGCAGGTTAAAAGAAGTAACACTGCAGGCAATTATGGAATAAGTGATTTCCATGTCACTATGTCTGAGGCTGGAGAGTCCATTACCTCAGATTCCTCAGAATATTGCTTACCATGTTACATTTCCAAACACTGTCTCCAAAGAAGATTAAACTCTAAAACCAACAGCTGTCTCACATGCAAGAACACTACACATTTGCCTGGAAAAACACATAGTATTCTGATATTTTACATATTTTCAGCATCTCTTACAATGCTTTTTTAATTAATTGGTAGAAAGAAATTGTCTTTGGATAATTAAATCATTACGAAAAGCCTAACTTGTCTGTTGTCTTTTTCACTTACAAGTCTTTTGTCATCCAATTCAATCTGAAAAAAAAAAAAATTAACCAATTTAATTGAGCTTTCCAGTAATGGAAACACCCAGAGAATCTGTAATTTGACATGCTTATTATTACCACTGGCACACTTCACCAAGACAAATAAAATGGCAAAATATGTGCAGGCAGACACGCCCGCCCTTTCTTCACCTATTTAACCTGGCAAACAATAGGAATAAGCCTGTTTGTTCAACACAGCTGAGAACTCAGAACTAATGGCCCAACGAGAAAAAGCATTCAGGTATTCTTACTCCAAATGGAAAAGAGGATATCAATATAATTTGGGCTTGACTTATAATCAGCTAGTAATTTTTTTTTTGTTTTTCTGATAGAGGTAGGTGGAGGAATAGAGGTTACAAACCCAGGAGAGAACTGACACGTGCTTCTTACACCAAAACAGAAGAACGGGGATCTTCTGTTTTCCACCTTAGGATTTCCTCTTTTTTTTGTCCTAAGTTTTACAGACTGAAAAAAAGGAAGGAAGCTGGGGGCAGGGGGCAAATGAAGAGGAATAGGGAAGAAACAGATAAGAATGTTTAAGAAGTTTCCACTATTAACCATGAATAACAGAGCAGCTCTGCCAACTGTTGTCCATGATATTGTTTCAAAAATACTGACTCATATTTCTTCTTCAACAGAGTAAGAGGAAACAATCTTAACACCAGAAAGAGCACTTCTAAATCTCATGCAAAGACACAAACTGCATGTCAAGCTCTGTATTCTCTCTGTACCAGCAGGCCTAGGACAAATGTGAAGAAAGGAACCATGCAGCCTAGGAAAAGAGGCATATTCCTTGAAGATACAAAATATTATCCAACTTTATTTCTTATCAAAACTACCACTATCACTTACTGAAAAAAACCCAGCATTTACAACCATCTCTATCCTGCTTGGTTTCAAGCAGCATACCTCAAAGCTGGACCTAAAAGTCTGAGAGTGCTCCTCACAGTTGTACCTATGGATTCATGGTTCATAGTGATACCTCTGCTGACATTGAAGTTACTCCATGCTATATTTTTCTCCAAAAGATAAGATTGTGCACTTAAAACCCAATAGCCATTTTCACATAGGGCTTTTCTCAGAAAAAAAAAATAATAGGCTTTATTTTATGGATAAAATCACCTACAGTAGCATGAATGCTACTTCATGAAAGTACAATTACTGCACATTTATATAGTCAATAACATAACTCCTGCTTGATCAAGCAAGGATCAAGCTGTTACCCATTAGGGTTTCTATAATAAAAATAATGAAATAATACAAATTTTGCACTTGGCCCATGAAACAAAACAAAGCATCAGAAGTACTGGTGTATCCTGTCCAAATCTGCCCAACATCCTGCACATACTCACCTCACTACACTACTCTGGAGAAAAGTTAAAATAAGACTTTATGGAGTAATCATTTAATTTCTGCACTGTAACCTGTAATTTCAGAGTTGCAAAAGAATAAAACATTTTCCTATTATGTAGTAAATAATTTATGACAGTAAAAGAAAATGCCTTGCTCTAAGAACAAGAAAGGAGAATTCCATAATTTCTATTATGGAAGAGTCCCTATTATGCAGTTATAACATCTTATATACAGTGTATGTAGATTCCCACTTACTCCATGAAAAGTATCCATGAAAATGCATCAGTGTACACCCTTAAAGACTCATTTTGCATTTCTAAATAAAACTCAGAAATCATAAGTTCAGTACAAACAACAATAAAATTCAAATCAAGAAATCCCAAACAATGCATTTCAAAGGGCACCACATTTTTTCTCTGCTGCAGAAAGGACTGAACAAGCACATGATTTAGCTACTGACTGCATTAGACCAGCCACCACCTACTTCCAGAGCCTTGAAAGCACAAAAACACACACTTGAAATCCAGTAACACAAAAAGCAGAACTGAAATAAATTTATTCCTCAAACACCTTGAGTCTTGCTAATTAAGAACTGCATTTTCATTTTTATTACCTCATCTACTAGTGTGGTTCTCTACACAAAAACTATCAAAGAAAACAAAATTCTTTGTATTGAGTAAACACACCTTCCTCACTTTTAGTTGAAGTAGCTTCAGTAGTTACTATTAAAGTAGATAAATAACTGCATGTACATTAAAAAAAATAAGTTGACTTGGTTCCTTAACTGAAGAAGGATGAAAGGTGCAATCAGTATCAGCAAGGCATTTTTTTCCTACAATAAGACTTTTGATTTTTTAATACTGCAAAACTAATTTTTATCCTACTTTCTTACTCAAAACAACAAAAAAGAGCAAGCATAATGCATAACAGATTGCAAAACCCAAGCTTGTTTCTTTGTCCTTATAGCACAGGTGACTTTCAGAGCTATGCTGTTTGCAGCTCTCCTATTCACCCAGGAGCATCTGGAAGTTAGATCAGCATTATTTTTAAACAAAACATTTCAGGTGCCCAAAAATGCAAAGTTGACAAGTTACCATATCATCTTTAAACTATATAACTGGGAACATAAATTTTGAGTAACCAGAAAAATGCATTATGAAGAGAAACTGCAAGCAGCTGGCTTTAGTCTCTTGTCATTGCAAAGATCTGAAAAACACATTCCTTTAAATGTACAAATGCAAACTAATGGCAAATCATTGTGGCATCCAAGCATCTTTGGTTGCTTATCATGCACTGCTTCTCATAACAAGATCTGCTTCTGCTAGTGAGCACAATTCCTAAATTTCATCTCTCAAACCTGTCAAACAGGGTGCTTCCAACAGGCATATGAGAGAAGGGAAATTTGGGAGTTAGTGTGGCTGACAAATGGAATAAATAGCATCGAAGAGAAATGCCATTCAGTAAAGACACATAAGCAGAAATCATCAGCTGACAAATACAGGATGGAAGAACGACTGTCTAGACAAGAGTGTTCCGGAAAAGGATCTGAAGGATTGATTAGCAGTTCGCAACTGAACGTGAGTCAGTGCAACGCTACTGCAAAAGGAACAAATGTCACACCAGGAATGACAGGCAGACAAGACACATCACCTAAAGCACACACTAAGATTCTCATGCTTTACCTGATAAAGTTTCCCTGCCCAGTTTTGAACATGGATCAATCAGTCATAGATAAGGACATATCATTTACAAGACAAGAATGAAATAACTGGAGCTACTTCATATGAGGAAAAGTCTTGGCAAGTCTTCATACATACATAATGATACATTCAAGAGGAAAAGTGGTCCAGTGCTAAACACTTACTAGGTAGTGAGATTGTTAAGCACTGACTACAGAAGTTGTAGATGCTCTGCTATCAGCATTTAATAAAACATATTGGCAAATATGCTTCAGAAGTGATAGCTAGAGTTGACCTGGCCTTGAGAAAGCAGTACAGACTAAAGGTCTCAAAACTCTTCCTAAACATTTTTCTATATTTCTATTGATCCCTTTCAGGAAAAAAAAAATTAAAAAGCGATCCTCTGTATTATATAATGCTAGAGACATTTAAGACAAATTAAACAGATGTGACAAATAAATAAAAACAGACATTTCCCACCAAGTTAGTCATCTGGCTTCCAAATCACTGGGAAGTGGATGATGGTCACCTCAAAGTCATTCACAAACAGACAGTAAGAAAATGAAGAAAATCAAAACAAAAGGTTTCTCAATGATGTACAGTTACATGCAAAAAAACACCCCACAGTAACAAAAGAAAGTCCATGAAATTGAAGGCAAACTTTTGCATTTCAACCCTTCTGTGAAGAACCAGGCTTTGACGGTTTATTAAGTTTGTTCCCCTGTACCTTCACAGAACCAACAAATCCAGTTAAAAAAAAAAAGAAATACACCAAAAAAAAAAAAACACCAACAAAAAACCCACAACACAAAGTCTCTAAAAACCAAAGAAATGAAGTAACACATTTCCCAGGGGTGCAAACTGTCTGCTCAAAGTGCCTTGTCTCAGTTGCTGAGTACATTCAAGTGTCACAAATGATCCAAGCAGTCAAATGCCCTCCTCAGGATTTTCCCCAATCCCAAAACTCAAATTACAGAGAACTTTATAGAACAAAACTTACACAGTGAATTACACTCAGAAATGAGCTGAGAACTATGGAACATCATAGAAAACATTGTACCAGGCTGCAAACATGAAATCCAATTTTATTCTGAAGTTTCCTTTCCGGGGTGCAGGTTAGGGAAGCAAAGAGATGAGTCAATGGCAGACACTCTTGCAGCAGTGCAAAAAGCTGCTGAGATCTGCATGGTAGGAGTCCAGTAACCAATTATAGCTTCCTAGATAGAGAAGTTAGTGACTCCATCTCATGCTGCCTGAGCGTGCAGAAACAATCACAGATTACATTAGCCTATGCTAGATTTTTAAAAAGAAAAAAATCTCCTATTCCACAGGGAGAACACATTCTCACCTTCATGGCTTATGTCATTTAATTCACCACTGTTCCATTATGTTTTGGATAACTCCAGCCCAGCTAGTAGCCTCACAAGTGCAACAATGAGAATGGTGGTAAAAAACCCTCAAAATAGTGAAAGAGGAAGAGTGACATCAGTATATAGCTAACCATGAAATAACCATTGCCTTCAGAAATGTTCCTCAGTAGCTCCAGATATGTAGAGAATAGGAAAAAAATTTGGTCTCTGAAGGGCACTATATAACATGTTAATGAGCCAGCCAGCTCTGAGCTGTCCTTAGGAAATAGTGAAGACATTCAAAACATGGCAAACCCATAAGGAAGTCTGCAGATTTTCAAAATTAGTTCTAAAGTCTTGATTTAGCCTTATTTCAAGAAAATTTCACTACCTAATTTGTTTGGCCTAAGACTATTCTTATGACCAAAAATTACTTAAGAATCTCAACTTCATGTTCTGTACTCCAACAGAATACAGTCAGCAATTTTTTTGTCCAAAAGCTGCAAGTTGAGATAATCTCATTTTTTAAAGATATTGAAAGTTACTGCTTATATAAAAGACTAGAAAAAATACCACCTTTATTTGACTGACATACTAAATTGATATAAAAGCCTCCATGACAAATGTGTCATGTGTCAAAAATGTTCCTATAGAAAATGTGTGGGTCTTTGTGATCTCAGCTAGAACTCAAGGAATATTTCATCATGGGCTCCCACTGTCCCTGTGAGGCAAAGGGAACACTGGCATCCTGTCAGCCTCATTCTTGGAGCCCCATGGTACCTCACCTCTACTTGCTTGCAGGTGACCAGCCCGACAAACAGTCACAACCTGTAACTAGAAAGCAAAAATCACCCTCCAACTGCCCCTTAGTTAAATGAACCCACAAATACATTACATTTTGCCCTGCCTCAACTCTAAATAGTTATTTAGACAGCTTAATGGAAGTTTTGGATATAGCTCATTTTTAGTGACAATATTAGTCTAAGACAAAAATACAAAGTGAAGTCCACATAGAAATGTGATGCACAATTAATGGAGAGGAACAGAGGAAATAAGGCTTGATTGAAGACTTTATTTGTATTGTTTGAAGAGGCACACAAGAAAAGCTAATGAAGTGTTTATGTTTAACAAAACACGTTATACCATGCTATTGACAGAGCTACTGTTGAGCTAAACAAACCAAGTTCATTTACAATAAAGACAGCTTGCAGTCAAAAAAGGGATTGCAGCATGGAGATAAGGATATCTTTGCTATCTTTCAACAGGACTGCCAGCATGACTAGTTTGGCTGCAACTCCGAACAGGACACAAGCCAATTGATTTGGCTTTTGTCTATGTGCAAGTCAATACTGCTCCTGTGATCAACTAATAGGGCCCTGTCTTTTTCCTCCTATGAACCTCAGCTTACAGTACAAAGCCATTTGAACCTTACACTTCTCCATCTATAAACTAGAAAATGCCCAAACTTCATGCCCTCCTCAGAAAGGCACATTTATGGCTTAACCACACTAAAAATATCAATCACTATTTCAGCTTGGCAGAGTTAAACTGGCATATTTTGCTGTACAGAATGACTTCAGCATCTGGAACACCATTGTGCTTATAAATTAGGTGATACATTCAGCAACTGTTTTTAATTATTCTCCTTAATTAATCTTTCCACCCTAATCCAAAAAATGCCTTACAGAGAAATGCTGAGAGACTTTGTGCTCAGTGAAAAAGAGTAAAGTGCCTACTTTGCAGAAAACATAACTGTACCCTTACAGAGTCAGGTAAATCACAGAGATCAGATTATCATCTGGCAATATGCAGATCTGGTGAAGCAAAAAGAAAAACAGATATCCTGAATATAGAGGATTAAACAGAACTTGTATCTTCACTTCAAGCAGCAGCTACAAGGTAATTGCTTAGTCCCATGATTTATTTATTATGGCTAAAAATTTCCAGTATGCACCAACCAGTAAGAGTCACTTTGGAAAGCTACACTTACTGCTTTGCTGCCTGCAGAGCACCCAAAGCTAGGCAGTCTTAAAAGAATCATTTTAACAAAGGGTTTGATTATTGTTCTAAACAATATTGGTCATTGGTTGGACTCTATGACCTTGGAGGTCTTTTCCAACCCAAAAGAATCTGTGATTCTCTTGAGTTCTGAATCCACATAGACCAGCAGACAGTACTTACGCAAGTCAACTCCATTTGACATCTACCAGATTTAAATACTATTAACAGCAAAAAAAAATATCTTATCTCTCCTACACTTTTATCAGCATACTTTGTGCTAAATACTCCACATAACTGACCACAGGATCCTTCCTACAATGCCATCAGCTTTGACACCACAGCTGAAGGTGCGATCCAAAACATGCAATTTCAAAGTGAAAAATATGAGCTTAACCTCCTGTTCTAAAAACACAGATATCAAAACCCAGACAAAGCAAGATCTCAATACCAGAAATATTCCTATTTCAATTTTAGCATCCTGAGGGAGAATACAACATTACTGACAAAATCTGTAACCTTGGAAATAAAACCACACAACTGTAGTACAAAAGGTGGCACATAAAAGTGCAGTAGTGTTCTCCTTATAGCAGCATGAATGTCCACTCTGAAAGGAACAAGCAGTGTGTCTGCCTATTAGTAAATGAACTCAGAGTTAAGCAACATGCTCAGTGAAAAAAATCAACCAGATATTACCAATAGCTAGCAGGTAGAAGTTAAAAAATTTATAGAAGAGAAGACTGTGACTTGTATTACCTACTCCTCAAAGTGGGATCAGTCAGGCTGTGCAAGTGAGCAACAGCCACCTGGTTACCAGCAACCCTTCGGTGCAACCAGGTGGCTGTTGTCTGGTTATTCATCCATTTTGGCATCACAGTAGAAATGTGCAGCACACAGCATGTGCTGCAGAATTCAGACTGAAAATGCAGATGAGGACTGCTGTTGATGCAAGTCCTGAGCTCTTTGCATAAAGGATATTTATGCTTGGTACAACTAATCGGGATTCTCAAAGGGGTCTCCTATGCACCCGTTTTACCAGAGCAGATAAACATACAAGTATTAAAATAGCTGTTTGGAAATGTAATAATCCTATCAGTAAAAAAAAGAAACCACATAAGTTGGTTTTTGGTGCAAAATGCAAGTTTGATTTGTGAGGTTCACTTTATATATAAAGTTTAAATAATTATACAGCAAGATACAACCCTTTCTCCTGCCTCCCCTCCCACGGCTATGTAGTACAATAGCTTACAGGGTAATTGGGTGTGAAGATTTTGCAGACAGTACCCATCATGCAGGTGAGTGAGCACATAGCATAAAAAGCAGCCCAAGGGAAAAATTAAATTAGTTTAGTATTTCAACATTTTGCAATAGTCATATTGAACTATAATATCATTCCCATCCTAGGGGTACAGAGAAACCAATTTGAACAGTGGCTTTTTGTTACTATCTTGAATAGCCTTTGGAAGCCAAATCACAGAAAACCAGGAAATGAATTTAAATAAGAATACGCATCGTTTTGGTGACTATATTATATTTGCACAAATAAAGACAATCTTTGTTGTGGACCACATTTTCTGGTTGATCCAAAGGAAGCTCTCTATTGAGAAATTGCAACTGTATCTCCTTAGCAGGAGTAAGATTTCAGTGACACCAGCTCTGGTAAGCAAGGCAGAGCTGAAGAGCAATTCACCTCTAAGTACCTGAAAAGGGTTACTGAACGTAGAAAAGCTTACTTAAGGGATACCTCTTAATTGTTTAGCAACGATGGGATAGTTATTCAAATAGGGGGAGCAGTGTTTATCTGCTTGTTTTCAGTATAAGAAAGATAGTGATTTTTAGCTCATACATCGGGGGCGGGTGGGGGGGGGAGAATGCTTCAGTTGGGAAATAGCACACTAGGATCAAAAATAAAAATAAACAACAAATAGACGGAGAGGAGGGCTGCAGCTTGAAATACTTGACTGCTAATATCCAGCATGCCATTCCAGGGAGTCCCAGAGTGGTTTTTAAGCCTCTTGCCCATCCTTGTAAAGAAAGGAGGGTGTCAGGACTAATCAATATCTTGCAACCCAGCTGTGACCTGACAAATAAAGAAGTCAAGAAAAAAATCCCATCGATGATCTGTGTCATTTAGCATTCGGAAGACGGCAACATCTGGGCTCAACTCCAGATGGGACGGAGCGGCCCCGCGCTCTGGGCTCGCCACAGCGCTGCTATACACACACAAAGGGAGCTCCGCGCTCCTCCCGCTTTTCTCCAGTATGAACAACTCCGCGTTCAAACGCGACGTAAACACACGGAGCGCTCCCTACTACGCCGACAGGTCTGTACAGCAGTTCAGCTACACCCGTGTCAGAGGGGGCTATTGTCCGGGACGAGCGGCCGGCGCTCTCGGGGTGTTGGCGTAGGCGGTGCCAAGAAAAATAAAATCACAGCGAGTCTCTCCGATCCCTCCGCAAGTCGAACCCGCGGGCTTCAGAGCCCTGCACCGGGCAGAGGGGAACAAACGGGCGAGGCAGAGCGGCTCCCACAAGCGACACTTTGTCTGGTTTCCAGTGAAGCAGCGACAAAACCCCCGACGCGCGAACAATGCCCGCGGCCCCGTCGCCGCTCCTTGCCGGGCCGCCGGCGGACAGCGTCTCCCGCCGTGTCGCCGCTCCCAGCGATGTTTTTAGGCTGCTTTGTTCCCCGTGAAACGCCAGCCTTTTCACCCAGCGCCGGCGGGGAGAACCGAGCGCCCGCCTCGGAGACTGGAGACCGGCCCCTGCCCCTTCCCCTGGCAGCAGCGGGAGACGCCGGAGCCGCGGCTCGGGCATCGGCCGCCCTTTGTTGTGCCCCCGGCGAAGGGGCCGCTCCCCCGTGCCCTGACGGGACCGCGGCTCCCATCGCAGCACTCACACGCACAGGGAGCTGCCTTCGCCCCAGCGGGAAACGGCGGCGGCGCCCCGCGGGGCGAGCCCGCTCTGCCCGGGATGCGCTCC